>CM033643.1:223313188-223374430 GCA_019512145.1 Engystomops pustulosus | reverse complement strand
GTAGGGTGTGCCCCCTGCACCCATGACCCCCCTGGCTGTAGCTGTGTGCCCCCTGCACCCACTGTCCCCACCCAGCTGTAGCTGTGTGCCCCCCCTTGCACCCACTGTCCCCACCAGGCTGTAGCTGTGGGCCCCCCTCACCCACTGTCCCACCCAGCTGAGGCTGTGTGCCCCCTGCACCCACTGCCCCCTCCCGGCCTGCCACATGTGTGCCCCTCTGCACTCATGTCCCCTCTGTGTGCACCTGTGTGCCCTCTGCAATCACGGTCCCCTCTGGCTGTACATGTGTGTCCCTCCGGCTGCACCTGTGTGACCCTCTGCACTCACTGTCCCCCTCCTGGCTGTACCTGTGTGTCCCCTCCTGGCTGCAACCTGTGTGACCCTCTGCACCCTTGTACTACTGTCCTAATCCTATGACTACCCCGTGTTCTTCTGTGCCCCCTCATCCCCTGCTATCACTGCCCTGTCTGTACCCGGTGCCACCTATCCTTGTCCATTGACCCCTGACCTCTTGCAGCCGCAGCTCGGTGGCGCCGGGTGTCCTCGGGGGCTGGCGGATGGGGAAGTTGTGTGCGGGAGGAGCACGGTTCCCGGTACTTGTTCCTTGGCCGGGGCTGTCATGCTGATGAGGCCGGAGGCCCTCTCCCCTCCACACATAGCGGGTCCGGGGCAGCCGGAGGGGAGGAAGGCGCCAACATGGTCCTGACGCAATAGGCGGGCGAGAGGGACGGACGGCCCGCCGTGGACAAACCCTGGCGCGCTCTGTCAGCCTGAGCCGGACATTGAGGGATCACTGCAGGGACATTTCACGTACACAGGAGTGCCGCCTGTCCGGGTATCTTGTTCGTGTCAGCCTTTAGCAGAATTAAAGTCGCATGCGTTTTAATATTGCAGGTTTTCACCCGTATGCACAGTGACATTCCCAGGTGCTGTTCTTGACGCGATTCTAAGCTCAAATCAGACTAGACTCAGCAGTGACCAAAATACGCAAAAATGTGATGCACAATCCTGAAGAATCTAAAAAATCCATCACTTTTTTTTTCTCTGACAGGCTGGTTGTTCAGGGGCCATGGTAAAGCTGAGTGAACTGTATATTATCATATAACATCTGCGTTCTTCCCCTCTGATAGGTGAATACTATTGAGTTAGTCCGAGGTAAATCTGTGTCACCACATTGTATACCATCTTATACCATTGCTGCTTTGTCTCGGAGGCTCCTTCAGGAGCTGTAAGCTGATCACAGTGATCTTGATCTTATTCCCTAGGAAAAGTGAAAGTTTGAGTTTCTAGCTAGGAAAGGTAGTGCCATTATTACTAACCTAATCTATCCACACCCATTCTGCCAGATTTCAGGCGTTTGGAAGATGGGTGATACTAATTCATGATTTAGAGACATTTAGGAGATGGAAAGTTGGTTTCGGCGGCTTGGGCTGTTGGGTAGTTTTGTTGTACCTGCCAGTCTTAGATCCCGTCTGATCCTGGACCCGACTCCATCCCGTCGGGTTTTGAAGGGAGGTGAAGCTGGGTGATACTAGTTATTGTTTCATTGACAGCTTTTAGAATTTTATACCTATTAGTTCTTGAGTTACGGTTGTTGAATCTGGGTAAGCTGAGTGACCATAATGAGCACCTTTTCTACTCCTCTGCCAACATTGACAAATTTCATATGCAGGAGATGGGAACAGGGGCTAATGTACTATTTAACTATTATATTATCCCTGTGCTCAGTAGAATCTGCAGGCTTGCCATTCAGGAATTGGGAATGCTTGGTAAATTTATTGATCCCCTACTGCTGTCCCTCCTGAAAGAATTGATAGGCTTTTATTTTCGGGGTCTAGCGAAGCTGGGTGACCAACCTCATGATGGCCATTGTTGCTCTGTACCTGCAGGAACCTGACAACTTCCACCTTCGGGACTTTGTGCAGGTCTACATGGCTGGCCATTCTTGATGCCTCTTTTACGTGGCTATGAGGGAAACGGTGTGACTATAATGACAAAAACATAAGTGTAAGCTCCTTCCTGATAATAAGGTTCAGGGAATAATCAGTGAGGATTGTAGTACTGATATTACTGGCCATTTATGAGATTATCTGGCGCGTGACCTCAGATACCTGCGACCAGCAATAGGATTTACACGTGAGTCAGCAAATCTGATGCTCTAGGACCCAGGAGGAAGACGGGTGACAGAGAGAAGTACATAGCACCCAGGGAGAAATGCTCTGCCGACCTCTGCACTTACTGACAGTCACCACTCTGTGCAGCGTCCGCAGGGCAGGTAAGTGGATCCCTATGGAGACTTATGGGATAAGTTGTAGAAGTGCAAATATCTGTGTGTTCTGTAATGTAACACAATTCTGTAGAACAGATACGGATACACAGACACATATATGGATACATATAGATATACAGGTATATATAGATGTACAGATACATATAGATATACAGATATATAACAGAGAGCAGATACATATACAGAGAAACAGATACAGAGAGTAGATAGATATACACAGATATGGATACATATAGATATGTTTGGATACACAGATTACAGCGATACTACACAGAGATTGGATATAAAGATGCTTATAGATATATGGATACACCGATACATATACAGATACTTACACAACTAAAGATCCATGATATAGAGATGCAAGATATGGTACATACGATTTATGGGTGCCACAGATGCATATACAGGGCTACAGATACGTGATACATATGCAGATACCGTGGCTTGTGGTCCAGAAGGCCTAAGAAATCTGAATGTGATATTAATCTAAACTTCAAAGACGGTGATTTATTGGGCCGTCCTCCTTGAGCAGGGTCACCTCTGAACCTCCTGGGTATTTGGGGCTTCTATTCTGGCACGGTCTTCGATCTGTGAGGCTATGGGTGCCCTGCCATGCCGGGTGACACGGTGGCCATAGAACTCAATAGATTTTTTATGATACATCTCAGAAGGAGGTTTCATGGTCTTTGCTGCAGCGCCTCTTTCCCGGGAAGGATAGTGGGGGGTCACAGTTCATAGACATCACTCATTTTTTTTTTTTTTTTGACTAGTCCACTGTATCAGGGTTACACAGTTTATATCCATCATATGACTGTATGTATCACAGGATCACCTATAAGACCCCAAACTATTTCCAAGCCCCAGTTCTGTTGTGAGGTGGGAACAGGGAATGGAACATGTGACCATACGTGTGAGCACAGGTCTCATCATCTGTATGGCGGCTGTGGGAGCTTCCCATTTTGGGGATCTGTACCTGTTCCTGTGCATATTGTATTCTTCTTTATGATAGGAAGAAGATCCAAAAGAGGGGGCGACGAGAATATTGACCGATATCGGGAGGATTTTAGGGTCAGTGTTTGGGGGGGGGGGGGGCTTAGTGGACATGGGGATGGGGTGTCCAGCACCTTTTTATAAATTATAAAATCTCACGTACAATTAAGAGATTGGTGCATTAGCAGGGCAAGCCCCACCCTCGTGCGCCGCAATTTCATATATAAGTACATTTTTCACTCTTTGTTTCATTGCAGTTAATTGGTAAGATCAAAAAAAGTTATTTTTTGCTCATTAATGTGCCCTCTGTCTCCATCTTGCCAGAAAAAAAAAAGAAATGCGGATATTTGGTAATTTATTAAACAAGAAAAGTGAAATATTGCATGGTCATTGTCCATTTCCTTCTGATTCTCCTTGATATGGTTCTACTCCTTATTGGAGTGAGCGTGTGTGTAATTAAACTAATTGGACTGATTAAGAAAGTACAGGGGCACATTACTAAGGGTTTGCGCTGCATTTTTAGACAGACTTTGCACGTTCGTTTAGGCAAAAACGGCTTGCACAGGTATTTAAGAAGTGTCTGTGCCGCTGTTGGTCGCACGCAACCTTCTGTGGTACAGCTGCGGTGGTTCCATGCGACACAAAGGAGGCGTGCCGGGTGCTCGGTATTAACATGCAAAATAGTTTTGCACGCCCTAGTTAAAGGTGCACCACAAAAAGTTGGTGAACTCTGTCAGGCCAATGCAGGGGAAGCGACAGATTCATGATTTCTGGCGCACGTTCTTAATGAATTGGCGCACCAGCATTATACACGGAAAGAGAACTTTTAGTGAAGTTTCGCTTTTCTAACTAAATGTGCCCCACAGACTGTCTGTATAGACCTCAATTGAATATAAGAGCACATGAGAATCACAAGGTCTAATGAACTGCCAAGGGGTTCAGAGATAGAAATAAGGCAAGGCACAGACCTGGCCCAAGGTTAAAAAGTATTCTGCAGCACTCAAGGTAATTGGACCCTAGAATAGAATTTTTATGTTTATATGGGGTCAGTATCACAGGTTACTACAACATAACGTAACAGACTGTATCTGAAGCAGGACTGACTGTTAGCCCCTATACATGTTATACTGTGAGGTGTAAGTTGGGATATCAATTTCATCATTCTAAAAGTAGTCATCATTCCTTCGTCCTTTTATCATTGTCTGGTTGGCACAATCCATGACTCAGGTTCTATCTATAAGCCGGGAGTAAAGGTGAAGGAAACACATGCGACCTGCAGATTACAATCCATGTCAATAACCTTCAGGTTGCTGCAGTGTAGGGCTGGGTTCACACTAGGAGAGCTTGGAAGATTGGAGTAATCCGTATTGATTATGTTTTTAGGGCCCATTCTAATTATGCACATGGGTGAAACGCCAGCCCTAGTCATCAAGGGTCCCCATCATTATCCAGATGAGAGAGTCCCCTGTATTAGCGTCTACGACCGAGCGTTGCCCTATTGGTTCTTAGCTATAGAGTGTTTCGAGGGGGATTACACATCAACTCTACGTGGACTCCTACAGATGAAGAACACGTGTCCGTCTCTGGGTGATGAATACTCCCCACTATTCCGTAGATGGATGACTCAGTCCATTCTGTATAACTGACAATGTTTGCTGCTGTTATAGCCACTAACCATTGTACCCATGCATTCCCCCTCCCCCACTGACAGCGTTCACATGTCGTCAGCTCCGATCCTGCTAGCGAGGTTGGTGGCCACGGCGCACACTGTGGCAGATAAATCGGAACGATTGTCAGAAAGATCATGAGCGGCGGAGACCGGGCATAGTGGAGAAGGTTAAGGAAGATGACGATACAATTGTACATATCAAAGGTCCTAAAGGAAAAATTCCATACATTGTATTATGGGGGGAGCATGACTCGACTCGAAGCTCAGGGAATACAAGGACAATCAAAGGGGGCGGCCACTAATTAGAAACTTTACCTTGGTAAGTACAAGACCCTGATAAAGTTTCTTGTTTGCCCTTCTAAGACACAGGTCACATGACCCCTGTGGCGCAGGACTCTGTTGTTCCTGTGACTTCATGTTTCCTGCAGGCTTCTGGTGGAGGAGCAGGGGGCCGTACATCATTAATTTATGCACCACCTCTGTAACATAACCACTCCCATACAGCGGCTGGGGAGGAGTGCAGATGACCTTGGCACCTCCCTCTTACCGCTGATGTGGGAGTGGTTATCATGGAGGGGCGTGCATAGAGTAATGGAAGCTGGTAGGACACAGGATGTCACAGAATACCCAAAAACTTTCCAGGATAAGTACAATACTGAGACCCCATCAGGTTCTGTACTTACCTGGTAAAGTGTCTCTCTCAGGGCACTAGGCACAATTCAAAAAACTGGAGTGTTCTTTTACTTACTTGATCATCAGCAAGTGTGACACCTCTATAAAAGCAGATGTTTGGCAGTTTGCTGGTTGGAGCATTCAGACTTGTATAAACACAAGAGGCAATGTGGTTGCCTATAAATTGGGGATAAATACACAAAGGTTTTTTTTTTTTTTTTACTAATGACTATGAAATGCACCCATTATCTCTTATTCCAGACTGGCGCAATGACCTACAGACGGCAGCTGATCGCCTGGTGCAGCAAAGTATCTGCGCCTCTCTGGCAAGAAAGTTTCCCAAATTAACCATCATAGGAGAAGAGGTGAGCGTCCAGATTAGCCAATTATTTTATTGCTAAAGATGGCTAAAGCACCAGCTAAAGGGAATCTACCATGAAAATCCATCACAATAAAACCAGGGACATTACTCATAGATCCAGGCACCGGGACTGTGGTATCTTCTTATATGTGTATCCATGGCCTCCTTCCTTCAAAATCATGCTAATGAGCCAGAAGGACTTGGGGGTGATACCAGAATGCCTCCACAGTGGTAGCTTAACAGTATATTACACGCTCCCCTTCCTCTGATCCCTCGCCTGGAGGGAAGTGCTCCGCACCAGTGTAACAGCCTGTGAAGTACAAGCATGGGGGGCTCTGGTAACTATGAGTAAGTTCCCTTTGTTTTATCATGCTTGATTTTGATAATAGATGGATGAAGTTCGCAGATTAGGCTTGCTGTCTTCTCCCGCACAGGATTTGCCTTCGGAAGAAGTATCTGAGGATCTGATTGAGACAGGAGAGTATGAAGAAATCCTGAAGACCGGTTCCATCGCAGTACAGCAGCATCAAAGAAGAGAGGTAACCTGGCGCTCCCTGTGATCCTCATCCATTGTCGCTTTATACATTAGATAAGAGACCATTCCCACAATTTCCAACACCCCCATAGTAAGGATGGGCCGGTGGGTGCATGCTCAACCTATGCTCGGACCTCTTTCCGGATTAATGAGGATCCCGTTCTCGTTATTAGTGGGGGTCCCAGCATTCGGACCTCAAAGACAGATTATCCCCCATCACATAACAGCAACTTGGAACCACCCCTTTAGGAGCACTATCCTCCTATATACAACTGTGATTGTTATCTGAATAGTTTTTTGTGGATGACATTTGAGAGTCTTCTAGTTCACTATTTTGTCCTGTCTTGGTGTAAAGTAAGATGGTTGAGCTCCAACCTAAGCCAAGCAATGGGAATATCCCCTAAGACATGCTAGGGCCAATAGCTTATCTGTGCCCTTAAAGGAAATCTACCACCAGGAGAAGGATTGTAAACCAAGCACACTGACATACTGAACGTGCATCCTCTGGCAGGATTGCTTTCTTTAAAGCTTCTGTCCGGTTTTAAAGAGAAAAAAAAAAGTAATTACAATTATGTAAATGAGCCTAAGGGGCTCCATTAACAATGGAGTCTGGAGCCCACAAACTCATTTGCATATTTTTTAAAGCCTTTTTTTGTGAAAACCAGGGATAAAAAGCTAAGGAGAGAGCAAATCCTGCCAGAGGGGGCACACACAGGATATAGTGTGCTGGTTTACAATCCTTCATCCTGGTGGTAGATGTCCTTTAAAGGAGTGCGGGGGGGGGGTAGGCAAAAAACAATTGGTATTGAAACATTACTGCCATGAGTAAAACTCATCCTAAAATTACTATATGTAGTATTGATCAGATTTATATTCACCGATACAAATGATCTTCATTCATTGTCCTTGAGTACAAGATGTATGAAATGAGTAATAAGAAGTAATGGATGACTAAGTAAAGTGTCTGAAGGTTTTAAACACACATGCACACTGTAGACCAATTATAGAATATGGCTTCTCCAGATTAAGCCGTGATAAAGGATTAACAGAAATGATTTTATTAACGGTGCTGAACTCGCTGACATTGTTACCCATCATGATGACAAAGGAAATCTCTGCTGCTTTATGTAAATTTTCATTTGGATTCCTAGTACAGAGCTCCAAATCCTCTGCTTGGCTGCCAGTAGTCACCACTAGGGGGAAGGTGAGATCTTACTGCATAGTATGCATTAAAAAAATTAGCTCCCTCTAGTGGTGGCTGAGGTAGATGGAATTGTTTATTTAAAGGACAACCTATATGCGATGTGTAGTGGGGGTAACTGCCCTGTTGCTGTTGAGTTCCTAGGGGATGGTGCTGTTTTTAATTAGGTTTAGAACAGCCGTATACCCATAGAAATGACTTAAAAATATTCCAATGAGGCCTGTTGGCTCCGCATCTCCAATTATGCACCCCCACTTTATTATCCGCGACTGTAGCTGTGTGCCCCCCTGCACCCACTGTCCGCACCCGGCTGTAGTGTGTGCCCCCCTGCACCCACTGTCCCCTCCTGGCTGTAGCTGTGTGCCCCCCAGTCATTCCTTACTGTAGGAAGAGACAATAACGAGTCCATAAGCAAGCGAATTGTGTAACACAGGAGGGATCCCGGACCACCTCCCCGAATAAGGTCTTGTCCGAATCGCACTTCTCTTACATTGCAGTTTGTATAGATAAATACGGAATAATGGACATCCCCCGTCTGTGAGTCTCCTGATCCCTAATTACATCATATGGCAACAGTAATCCACGGCCTGCCGATAGACCCGATGTACATCTCCCAGCTCTCCTCTCTATAACTGCTGCCTGCAGATAGGACACTATGAATAATCCACTCAGCTCCGCCTGCTCTATAAACATGCTGTCTGCGATAGACACTAGGTATAATCTCTCAGCTCCTCCTGCGCTATAACATACTGCCTGCAGATAGGACACTAAATGTAACAATCTGCTACTTTCCTCCCTGCTCATAACTCTGCCTGCAGATAGGCACTATGTACAATAGCTCAGCTCCTCCTGCTCTATAACATCTATCTGCATATAGACCTATGTACAATCTGGTCAGCTCCTCCTGCTCTATACATGCTGCCTGCAGATAGGACACATGTACAATCTGTCATCTCATCCTGCTCTATAACATCTATCGCAGAAGGACACTATGACCAATCTGCTCAGATGCTGGAACACTAAAACAGATTCCCCTGTACCTGTTGTACTGAGGGCGTCTCGCGGTCTCCCTCTATGATAAACAGGGTAAGGACCCCAAGTTAGAGTGCCCAGCTGCGCTGCCAGTATACACCAGTAGGGGCGGCGATCCAGCTCTCTTTCATTCTGCTGGCAGCCGACGCCGGGTGAAACTTCACTTTTTCTAGACTCTGTGAGAAGGATCACCATTCAATGCAATGGACGCAGAGCACACAACGCTCTTAAGGGATTGTCCATAGGTTGAATAGACTGCTTTCTTCCTAAACAGCACCACACCTGATCATGGGTAGTGGGTGGTATTGCAACTCCGCTCCTGTATCTCTAGTGAGCAAGTTACAATAACAGCACAAACCATGATCTGGTGGGGCCCTGTTTTTGATCTCTGTAAACTTGTATTCTTCATGTACTCTAATAAAACTTTACAACACCTATTCTAACAGCCTAGTATCTGCCGTCCCCTCCCTGTAATTCCAAAAAGAAATGAATAAACACCTGAGTAATAACATTTCCCCATTACTAAAGAAGAGCTGACACTGAGAGGCTGGTACTATCATCCCAATTGGATTGTGTCTGGTTGTACAGACATCAAATGATATAATCAAGTTGCCACAGGAATAACAGAGGACCAGACAACAAATGAATCCTGATTCCAGGAAAATCCCAATGGTGGAGGGCAGAAGAAATAAATAAAATTAGGTAGGGTAGGGGATGAAATTTCCTTCTAGAACCTTCTCTTTTATGTGAGATCTCAACACATTTACCCAAAAGTTAGGAAAATATGACCTTCTCGTCTCATTTTCACACAAGATGAGTCAAGTTTTATGGTTGGGTCATTTCAGAAGACCTATCTTTGTTCTATGGTGCCTCCAAACATGCTGTGTGTGTCACTTAGAGACAGAATCTCATCTTTCCATCACAACAGGCGTATATCTTTGTGAGCTACAGAACCAGTGAATACATAGTTAGATGCGATCGGCAGATAAAGTCGAGTTCCCGGCTATATTTAACTGCCTATACGTCCATATCTGTACATGGTGAACCATAAGCTGATGGGATCTGAAGATGAGATTTCTTACCTTTAACATTACAACACCAGCAAGTTAGGTGCTATAGAACAAAAGATAGGGGCTTCTAAAAAGTGTCACTTCCCCGACGACCAACTAAACTTGACTCATCTCATGTAATCGACTCTTCTCTGCTCATTGTCCACATGATTGGTATGAGATTTCACATAAAAAAGAAGGAAAAGTCATACCTTACCTGAGGGCGCGGTAGATTAGTGGGAGTAAAACTGGTTTCCCTTTAAAGTTCAGTGGTAAGATGGCTGCACTTTCTATGATGGTGACAGAGGTGACAACCTACTGTAGTGATTGATCAACCGTCATGTTAACCAATGTCCTTAGAGTCTGTTACCTGAGCTTTGTCCTTGACGTTAGCCGGTGTCACAAAACACTGCTTACTGGCGCGGATGATGATCGGCTTCTTGGTCCTCCAGTCATACGGATAACTGTGCACAAAGCTCTCCTCCTTCATCAGATTCGTGGTACCGCAGCAACATCGTATGACTACAAGACACAGCAAATGTTACATAGGGCTCATCAGGAACCATGTGGTAACCGTCTCTCCAATTACTTATCTCCAAAGAGAAAATATTCACCCACTATACTATGGAGGAAAAATTTGGGTCAGGTCGTGGGGCCCAGAGGCGTCCAGAAACAACAGTGGTTCTGGATCAAAGTTGTAAACACGATGATCACATCTTGATGATGATGAACCTGGTGGACCAGGAAATCCCCTTTATTTTCTACAATCTACTTGGGGCTATGAGAATTGGGCAAGTGATTTCATATGCCCATCCTCTTGTAGTCTAGCAACAGGTGTTACTTAGATAATTGTATGAGAACTTAAATATAAAGGGAAATCCACTACAAGAACATCAGACATGGAGAAACTGGGGCGTCGGAGCTGGGTAAAAAAACAAAAACTTACTGCCTCCAGCTGTTGCATCCCTCGTTTGTGGGCCTTGTGCATACTGGAAGTTATGATGGGGGTCCCAGGATCCCACATCATCAGATGAGTGGCCTCATTGGAAGAGGGGACAGAACTGGAAGTGAAGTCTATGACCTCCCCAGAACTTCCTATCGGCCACAAAACTCAAAAACGGAAGTGGGAACCATGAGCCGAAGCAGGAATATATGTGCTTTTATGTTTTTCATATCTTGGAAACCCTTGAAGGGTCTTCCAGACTCGTTGCTCCCGGCCTCCGGTTCCAGGCTGGAAGTATGGTTATCGCATTGTGGCTAAACTGCTCCCGCAGCATCATGTAGTCCACATTTCCAGCCCAGGAGGGAGTCTCAGATTTCGGAGGGCTGTGCCGCAGAACAAGGAATTAGATGAAGGCAGGTACATTTATTCTGTTCTCTGCTGCAGCGCCGACTACACTATTCAGCAAAGCAACAAACCCCTTTAAACCCCATTTAAATAAGCACATCATGTCCTGTCATCTTATACACTGCATACTCAGGTCCATATAGCGCCCAGACTTCATACCAGCCCATTTCCATCTTCTCCACCATTTGCACACTTTACTTTCCGGTCGGCTCCCGCTCAGCAGTAAAGCGTCCGGCTTCGTCCACTAGGCAATCTTCAAGAAACAATAGCAGCGATGGGGACTTGTAAGAGACGGTGTGCCCATACTACAACCAAAACCTGTTTATTTATTGCAAAGTGCCAAACTGGCAATGTAAGTGAGTCATTTATTGATCCCTGCTCTACTAACAGCTTTCAATCGTATTGATGTCCTGAGGACGCCAATACAGTGAAGAGTGGAAAAATTATGTCAAGCCTTCCCTCCAGTGTCGTCTGAACAGGTAGAATTGTGGGGTCTGGTGAAGGAGCTCCAATGATATCCCGTTCTCTCCACTCCTCCGTGCTCATCCAGTCGCCCCACACAGCCGAGGATGTGTAGCAGCAGATAGTGCTGAGCGTGGCACAGCTTGGGCGTCTTGGACTGCAGGAGGATGCAGGAGTCCTGCCTTATGAATTCTGTGCTGGGGTGATAGCTGTGGGTGCCCACAGAGAGGGCTCCGATTGTCACCTCAGGCACCCATGATATAGGTTCGACACCACTGTCCTACAGACTCGGGGCAGAGCAGAGATCAGCATGTAACATATATATGCAGGCAGTCCCCGCTAAGTACAAGATAGGGTCCTTAGGTTTTCTTAAGTTGAATTGTATGTAAGTTGAAACTGTATATTTTATAATTGGTAGATCCAGACAAAAGATTTTTGGCCCAGTGACAATTGGAGTTTCAACATTTTTGGTGTTATTGGACCAAGGATTATCAATAAATCTTCATTCCAGACACCTTACGGTGATCATTGCAGCCTGGGACTATAGTAACATCCGAGAGGTCACCAGGTCACAGGGGGCAGAAGGGTCTCGGTCTCCGGTCTCTCTAAATATATATATATATATATATAGATATATATATTTATACATGTCTAATATTTACTGACCACAGGTAACTTGTGATGAGAGGCCACGCCGTAGTCTTCGATGCCATGTGCAGGAGCAGTGTGTACAAGGCGGTCCCTTCGCCCATATTGACGTTGGTTGGCAGCGGGAGGGAGAGGTGCGCCCGGGGATAGTAGGTGATCACAGACGCCTCCCTCCAGATCAGATCCGGATAATCAAGTAGAAAACATCAATTACCGTATTTTTTATAGGCCAGTGCGCCTTATATATGAACTTATACAAATGTTCTACAGACAAATGTACTGTACATTTACCAGTGTTTAATAGCTCCATCCCCAGAAATGTCCGCACCTTCCCACACTGTCACACAGGGTCCCGGCTCCTGAAGTGCCCTTGGCACCAACAACTAACATTGTGCCCATCCTGCCCTCCCCTAGCACGGAGAGACCGGAGCGCCATAGTGCGACCACGAGGCAATCATCATCATCATCAGTAACCAACCCCCATACCTGACATCCCTGTAACAGGGGAAAGAGAAGGAGCCACAGGGAACCCCACAGGAATAACACCCTGGCTGAGGAGGGAAGGAGAAGGGGCAGAGGGAAACCCTTAACCCCTGCTGCATCACCCTTTAACCCCCAGCAGCCCATACCTCTGAGATCGGAGCTTCTTGACACGCTGAAGACAAGTTTCCGGGAAGTGTTAGCTGCTAGAACTGTGCAACAGGTCCACCTGGCTGGTCATTTTTAGGTACTGCAATTGACCTGAGCTTATACTCCAGTGCGCCTTATATATGAAACTAGATGTCTTAGCACTTATTTATTAGAGGTGCGCCTTATAGGCGAAAAATACGGTATATATATATAATCTATTTTGCTCCCTACTGGACCCATTATAAGTCCATACGTGTGTAAGGTACCGCTTTCAATAATTTTATAGATTCACAGTCTCTTTTCCTCCTCCCTAAACTACACTAAGTCTATATCTAGAGGAAGACAGATTGTCATGTCATGTTAACGCTGAAGTCTTCAGAGAAGGGAGGGGGGAGAGTGAGCCAGGAGAAACACGTTAGAGAAGAGGCTACAGGAGACAATGGAAGTTTTCTATCTCACCCCTTGTGATTTATTCCCTTCAGTACTTCTCTATAATTCCTTATTACCTACTGATGCTGAGTGAGAGAGTTATGATGGAGCAGATTCTCCTATACTTTCTGTGTGCAGAATATGGGAGCCATGATAGGCATTTAGTCTCCAGCCCTCATCTCTGAAACATTTGAGATTGGAGCCGGGAGAAAGTCATAAAATGCTCAGAAATAATTCTCTTGTGTACACAGGAAAAGTTAACTTATGCAAAGTTGTCAAGAAGTTCATCAATGTCATTCAATGTAAGTGGATTCTGTATATTCTTGAGATTGTAAGATACACGAGGATTCCACAATCTTGTCCTGATACACAGGATTTAAAGTCACCTTTAAATGTTTGAATACCTCAAACTTGGTCCCCAGGGACTGTGCAGTGGACTCCACAATCGGCACCAGGATATAGAGCTCTCAGGAGGATCCGCACTTCGCAATGGAGTACTGCATATCACATAGTGGATGGTAAGACCTCTGGATGTTATGGCTATATATGCGCTCAATAATTTGAGGGAGAGAAGCTACTTCAGAGTCGTTATTCCACTCTGTGACCATGACATTTTCTCCTATGGAGGCAAAACATGCACAACTATAGGGCCGGGGCCACAAAAAGTCTGACCTAGAGCTTGGTTTTAACTGCAGCCTCAAGGGCATTGCAGTAATCATACAGATGGCATAAAGCGCTGGCATCTCCAATATTGTACCTACCACTAGTTTAAATCACAATCAATAGCTCTGATGTAGGATCTCATCATTGCCTATTACTTTATTACTGTAGCTGTTGTCTGAAGTTTTGTATCCTGCTCAGTTTAGCCCCGTCCTCCCGACCGTCTGCCTCTCTGTGCTGCTATGTGTGGTAATACAGCACTGCCAAAAATAACTGCAGCATAAATAATTTCAGGGAACATCACGTAGTAATCTGGCATGTAGCAAATCGCCTGATTGGCTGGAAGGTCCACGGCTGGTAATCCAATGAGAGCGACTGACAGTGCCGGTGAGCCATCTGCATATGACAAATATATTATGGATGTATTAAACGGCTAAAGTAATACTGCCCCCTATGTACAGAATATCGCTATGTCGATAATACTGCCCCTATTCTAGGAATATAACCATAATCCTGCCCCCTATGTACAGAATATAGCTATATAATACTGCCCCTATGTCGAATATATAACTACTATATCTACTGCCCCCTAGTATCAGAATAAACTACTACTAATACTGCCCCCTATGTCAAAGAATATAACTACTATCTCCTCATGTACAGGAATTAATACTATGTACTGCCCCTATGTACAGGATACACATAATACTGCCCCCTATGTACAGATATAACTACTATAAACTGCCCCCTATGTACAAAATATAACTACTTATAATACTGCCCTATGTACAAGTAATATAACTACTATAATACTGCCCCCATAATTCACAGAATATAACTACTATAATACTGCCTCCTCTATATTACAGAATATAATACTATAATACTGCTGCCCCTAGGTACAGGAAGATAACTCCTATATACTGCCCCCTATTACAAGATATAACTACTATAATACTGCCCCCTATGTACAGAATATACTACTATAATACTGCATACCAACCTAGTACAAGAATATAACCGACATAATACTGCCCCCTAGTAAAGAATATAACACTATAATACTGCTCCCTATGTACAGAATATAACTACTATATACTGCCCCCTAGTGTACATGAAGTAATAACTACTATATACTGCCCCCTAGTACAGAATATAACTACTATAATACTCCCCTATGTACAAGATAACTACTATATACGCCCCCTATGTCCAAGAATATAACTACTATAATACATCCGCCCCTATGTACAAGAATTAACTACTATATACTGCCCCCTATGTACAGAATATAACTACTCTATACTGCCCCTATTACAGAAATATAACTACTATAATACTGCCCCCTATGTACAAGAATATAACTACTATACCACTGCCCCCTATGTACAAGGAATATAACTACTTAATACTGCCCCTATGTACAGGAATATACCATAGCCCCTATGTACAGGAATATAAACTACTATAATACTGCCCCTATGTACAGGATATAACTACTATATACTGCCCCCTATGTCGGAATATAACTACATAATACTGCCCCCTATGTACGGATATAACTACTATAAACTTGCCCCCTATGTACAGGAATATAAACTACTATTAATACTGCCCCCTGTACAGGAATATAACTACTATATACTGCCCCTATGTACAAAATATAACTACTATAAATACGCCCCCTATGTACGAAGATACACTATAATACTCCCCCTATACAGATATATAACTACTATAATACTGCCCCCTATGTACAGGAAATATAACTCCTATAATACTGCCCCCTATGTACAGAATATAACTAACTAAATACTCCCCCTATGTACAAGAATATACTACTATAATACTGCCCCCTATGTACCAAATATAACTACTATAATACTGCCCCCTATGTACAGGAATATAACTACTATATACATGCCCCCTATGTACAAGAATAAACTACTATAATACTGCCCCCTATGTACAGGAATAACTACTATAAACTGCACTGCCCTATGTACAGAATATAACTACTATTCTCCCCTGTACATAATATACTACATATCTGCCCTCACCTATGTTACAGAATATGACACTACTATAATACTGCCCCCTATGTACAAGAATAAAACTACTATAATACTGCCCCCTATGTACAGATATAACTACTATAATACTGCCCCTATGTACCAGAATATACTACTATATACTGCCCCCTATGTACAGGATATAAAACTACTAATACTGCCCCTCTATGTACAAGTAATATGACTACTTATAATACTGCCCCTCTATGTTACAGAATATCATACTATATACTGCCCCTATGTACAGCCTTAGACTACTATAATACTGCCCCCTATGTACAACATATCACTACTAATACTGCCCCCTATGTACAAGATATAACTATATGATACTGCCCCTAGTACAAAGATATCACTATAAATACTTGCCCCTCTATGTACAGAATATAACTACTATAATATGCCCCCTATGTAAACAATATAACTACTATAATACTGCCCCCTATGTACAAGAATATAACACTATAATACTGCCCCCCCTATGTACAAGATATTACTAAGATATACTGCTCCTGCCCCTATGTCAAGAATATGACTACTAAATCTGCCCCCTAGGTACGAGAATATAACTACTATAATACTGCCCCTAGTACAAATATAACTACTATAATACTGCCCCTAGGTACGAAATATAACTACTATAATACTGCCCCCCTATGTACAGAATATAACTAACTATAAACACTGCCCCCTATGTACAGAATAAACTACTATAATACTGACGCCCCTATACAAGAATATACACTGTAATACTGCCCCTTTATGTACAAGAATATAACTACTATAATCTGCCCCTGTACAAGAATATAACTACTATAATACTGCCCCCTATGTACAAATAAACTACTATAATACTGGCCCCCTATGTACAAAGACTATAACTACTATAATACTGCCCCCTATGTACAAGAATATATCTATAATACTGCCCCTATGTACAAGAATATAACTACTATAATACTCGCCCTACAAATATACTACATAATAGCCTCCTATTACAAAATATAACACTATATACTGCCCCTATTACAGAATATAACTACTATAATATGCCCCCTATGTAACAAGATATACTACTATAATACTGCCCCCTATGTACAGGAATATAACTACTATAATACTGCCCCCTTGTAACAAGAATAAAACTACTATAATAATCGCCCCCTATGTACAAGAATATAACTACTATATATCTGCCCCTATGTACAGAATATAACTACTATAATACTGCCCCCTATGTACAGAATATAACTACTATATAATACGCCCCTATGTACAGGACTATAACTACTATAATACTGCCCCCTATGTACAGAATATAAATCTATAATACTGCCCCCTATGTACAGGAATATAACTACTAAATACTGCCCCTATGTACAAGAATATAACACTATAATACTGCCCCCTATGTACAGAATATAACTCTATAATATGCCCCCTATGTACAAGAATAGTAACTACTATAATACTGCCCCTATGTACAAGAATATAACTACTATAATACTGCCCCTATGTACAGGAATATAACTACTATATATACTGCCCCTATGTAAAGAATATAACTACTATAATCTGCCCCTATTATACAGTATAATATGGAACTACTATAATACTGCCCCTATGTACAAGAATATAACTACTATAATACTGCCCCGATGTCAAGAATATAACTATAATACTGCCCCTCTATACAAGAATCTGACTAAACTTATACTGCCACCCTATGTACAAGAATATAACACTATACTACTGCCCCCTATGTACCGGACTATGAACTACTGAATATGCCCCCTATTACAACAATATAACTACTATAATACTGCCCCTAGTACATATTTCAGAGTACATTACCGATAGCAGACAGTGAGTTTGGAGGAGGTTTCTGAAGTGGAAACTTTACGAAAATGGATCGGACTGACATGTTGCAGTGTTGTATTCTAGCTCGGCCCTCAGCCAGGGGTTCTAGAAGATGTGGAAAGACAAAGAACACAGAGGAGAAGATATATATATTATACCAGACACATCACATCACGGATACATCCACAGTCTCGCAGGAACACATCTGACTAGACCATAACCTCCAGACACTGTAGGAGAACATCTTGGAGTTATACTGCTACATCGATGTTATGCTGCTGCTTGAAAGGATTTTAACCTTTTGTTCCAATATCGCCACAGTAAGTTATTTAGCACCTGAAACGACTCTTTCTTCAGGTATATTTCTACCTTGTTGATGGTGACCAAAACACAGGCCTGTAATCCGGTATATGTGACCCTACGAAAAGTGTCAAAACTGATATAATATAATAGAAATAATGCAAATGAGTTTTTCAGGATAAGATAGGAAACCACGCCTCTTTTAAATATCTAACAGCATGGCTCCCCATGGCTGAACAGAGGTAGATAGAAGTTTCCTGTGCCAAAAATTCCACCCAAACAACCTCTTTAAGGAAATCTGCTCCTGCATAGACTCCCTACATTGCACTAGCATTCCCAATCACTGTGAAGAGTCATAAAAGGAGAACTATGGCAGCTGCACAATCTCTCTATCCTCCCCTTCTACTCACTAGAAGATCAGTACAGGAACACAAACCAAAGCAATGTACAGCATCCGCTTGAACCCAGAGAGGCGAGTAACCGCTGAACCACAGATAGCACGATTAACCCTTTAGTGCCTCCCACCCTTTAAATTGAAGGGGTTTTCTATTAAGCTGAAGAAGGGATAATTAAATGTCTCACTATCCCCTGCCTCACTCTATATTTCTCATACCTGTGGGGCCACTGATAGATAGTATCCACTATCTGTACATAGGGAAACAATCAGACTTGGACAAGACCCAGTCATAAGCTACGAAGTCACCGCCCATCAAAATGCATGCCCTCTAATAGCACTGCAGTATGAGCGGCAACAACTTACAGTACTACATAGATGGTAACTGTAGAAGAGTTTCTCATAGCAAACGCAATCACACATCTCACTAATATGACATCTTGTGCATCAGTCCCCAAAAACATCAGCAAAAACCCCAAGTGCTCCAAATCAGCCCCAAAGCCACATATAAAGATTTGGCAGTAACATGAAGTCTGCTGCGTTACCTTCTCGTGCATCTTGAAGAATACATCGAGCTGCTTTGCCTCGTACTTCTTACTCATACGTGTAGTAACAGCTGTCCCAGTCCGCCATCACCCCCCCGGATGAAGGACGACTTCTGCTTCTCGATGAGCCTTCTCTGCATACGCCCTGGCTGGAGGGGCAAGCAGAGGAGAGATACAGACTGGTCAATCAAATGCTCCTAAGGCTATATTCACACTGACGTATGGGGGATGTATATACGGCCGATATACGTCCCCCATAGGCAGCAATGGGCGCACGGCGCCCTACGTGCGGCACCGTACCGTTCCGTACCCGGAAAAAGATAGGACCTGTCTCTATCTTATCCGTAGTACGGCGCCGTGTGCCATTAATCCTATGGAGAGGGGCGGGGGTGAGCTGCGCTCACCTCCTCCTCCTCTCCCCGTACACTGCCGTTGCCTCTACGGGACGGTACGGGCGCAACGGCAGTGTGAATATAGCCTAATAAGTGCATGGACCTCTCATCTACATGTGCAGCCCGTTAATGTAACCTCCTGGCGTTTCCAAAGTATGAGTCAGTTTTGGCTTACGATATGGTGACCTATCCTCAGTATAGGTCATCATATCGGATCAATAGCTGACATCTCACGTCATAACTTCTCAAACAGAGCTGGAAGCAGACAGCTCCATCCATTGTCTAGCAGCAGCACAGCTCTTTATCTAAGCATGACCCCAGCAGTACCCCAGTATAGCCACTACTCAGAGAGTGGAGCTGTCCTATTCAAACGCCGAGTGCTGGACAACCTCTATAATGTTTAGTTCTTAAAGACCCCTTTAAGATATTTAAGTTGACCTTATATAATAGGAGCCCCCTTACTCCCCACTCTCATACCTCTGTTTCGTATCTCCAGGGGAGAGGCTGTCAGATTTGTCACCTTTTCGGCCAGGGCCCGGAGTTCTATGGGCAGCCCGTGGCAATCCCACCCTGGCACGTAGCTGACTTGTAGCCCCTCATGACATGGAAACGATTTGTGATGTCCTCAGATCTGTAAAACATGAGAGTATGTGAAGTCGATCATCACGAGCAGAATGGAAGACACAGCAAACGACAACACCAATACATGTGTTACTGGGTGTAAGAAAGCTGCGGGTCTATGGCAGAACGTTCTGTAACTGATAGTCAAGCTTTCATCTGAATAGGATGCAATAGCAGGTGCACATGGCCTAGGCAGTGATGGCAAACCTTTTAGAGGCCGAGTGCCCAACTACAGCAAAGACCCGCTTATTTATCGCAAAGTGCCAACACAAATTTAATATGTGATTTATCTCCCTGCTCTGTCACAGTTTTCATTGATACCAGCACCTGAGGACACCAATAAAGCAGAAAATAGTCCCAGGTAGAGCTGTCACTTTAATATAGCTCTGTGCACAGCAAGTCCGGCTGTCTGGGACTGCAGGAAGATACCTGGAGTCATCTTGGTGATGGCCTGAGTGCCCACAGAAAGGGCTCTGAGTGCCCACCTCTGGCACCAGTGCCATAGGTTAGCCATCACTGGCCTAGTGGTTGTGCGCAGTACTGCAGCTCAGCCCTATTCCCTTGGATGAGACTCTGCTGTGACTGATGGAGGCGACGTCAGATAAAACCAGTGAAGCTCTTACTTTATTCAGCGCATGTCCAACATGGGGGTCTCCGTTCGCGTAGGGGGGGACCATCGTGTAGACTGAATTCCTTCTTTGTTTTTCTTGCTTTTTGCCAGTTATAAACTGTGAGAGTTTGTCTCCTGTGAGAAAGATTAAAAAAATACTAGAATTACAAAAGGAAAAAAGCTCAACACTGTCTCCCTGACCTGTAGCCCCGGGCCGGTGGGGCACACAAGGTGCTCACTACTACCCTCCACGTACCAATGCCCCTACTCTTCCGACACAGCACCTTCTACAACCCTCCCCCACCAAGAAGCCTGCTACTCTCCCTGTACCCAGTGCCCCCTACTAACTCTCTATGCACAGTGGCCCCTACTACTCTTCCACCGTCCCCTCCTGCCCTTCTGATTGCACCTGTGTGCCCCCTGCACCCACTGTCCCCTCCCGGCTGTAGCTGTGTGCCCCCCTGCACCCACTGTCCGCACCGGCTGTAGCGTGCCCCCTGCACCCACCGCTGTGGTGTGCCCCCTGCCCCCTCCGGCTGTAGCTGTGTGCCCCTGCACCCACTGTCCCCACCGCTGTAGTGTGTGCCCCCCTGCACTACTGCCCTCACGGCTGTAGCTGTGTGCCCCTCGCACCCACTGTCCCCACCCGCTGTAGTGTGTGCCCCCTGCACCACTGCCCCCTCACGGCTGTAGCTGTTGCCCCCCTCCTGGCGCACATGTGTGCCCCTTTGCACTCACTGTCCCTCCTTGCTGCACCTGTGTGCCCCTCTGCACTCACTGTCCCTCCTGGCTGTACCTGTGTGCCCCCTCCCGGCTGTGTCACCTGTGTGCCCATGTCCCTTTGCACCCCTGTGCCTACTGTCCCCTTCTGATTGCACCTGTGTGCCCCTGCACCCACTGTTCCCTCTCGGCTGTAGCTGTGTGCCCCCCTGCACCCACTGTCCGCACCCGGCTGTTAGTGTGTGCCCCCCTGCACCCACTGTACCCCTCCGGCTGTAGCTGTGTGCCCCCTGCACCCACTGTCCCCCTAGCGGTAGCTGTGTGCCCCCTGCACCCACTGTCCCCAAGCTGTAGCGTGTGCCCCCCTGCACCCCACTGTCCCACCAAGCTGAGCCTGGTGGCCCACTGCACCCACTGCACCCCTCCGGCCTGCACATGTGTGCCCCTCTGCACTCAATGTTCCCCTCTGTGTGCACCTGTGTGCCTCTGCAATCACGGTTCCCCTCTGGGCTGACATGTGTGTCCCTCACGGCTGCACGCTGTGTGACCCTCTGCACTCACTGTCCCCTCCTGGCTGTACCTGGGTGTCCCCTCCTGGCTTGCACCTGTGTGACCCTCTGCACCCTTGTACTACTGTCCTAATCCTATGACTACCGTGTTCTTCTGTGCCCCCTCATCCCTGCTATCACTGTCCCTGTCTGTACCCTGTGCCACCTATCCTTGTCCATTGACCCCTGACCTCTTGCAGCCGCAGCTCGGTGGCGCCGGGTGTCCTCGGGGCTGGCGGATAGGGGAAGTATTGTGTGCGGGAGGAGCACGGTTTCCCGGTACTTGTTCCTCTGGCCGGGGCTGTCATGGATGAGGCCGTGAGGCCCGGTCCCCCTCCACACATAGGGGTCCGGGGCAGCCGGACAGGGAGGAGGAAGGCGTCCAACAATGGTCCTGACAGCAACTACCGGCGGGCGAGAGGGACGGGACGGGCCCGCCGTGGACAAACCCTGCGCGCGCTCTGTCAGCCTGAGCCGTGACATTGAGGGATCACTGCAGGGTACATTTCACGTACACAGGAGTGGCCGCCTGTCCGGGTATCCTTGTTCTGTGTCAGCCTTTAGCAGAAGTTTAAAGTCGCATGCGGTTTTAATATTGCAGGTTTTCCACCCGTATGCACAGTGACATATCCCAGGTGCTGTTTTGAGGCGATTCTAGCTCAAACTCAGACTAGACTCAGCAGTGACCAAAATACGCCAAAAGATGTGATGCACAATCCTGACAGAATCTAAAAAATCATCACTTTTTTTTTCTCTGACAGGCTGGTTGTTCAGGGGCCTGGTAAAGCTGAGTGAACTGTATATTATCATATAACATCCCTGCGTCTTCCCCTCTGTAGGTGAATACTATTGAGTTAGTCCAGTAAATCTGTGTCACCACATTGTATACCATCTTATACCATTGCGCTTTGTCTCGGAGGCCTCGCCTTCAGAGTCTGGTAAGCTGATCACCATGTGATCCTTGATCTTATTCCCTAGGAAAAGTGCAAAGTTTGAGGTTTCGAGCTAGGAAAGGTAGTGCCTTATTAACTAAACCTAATCTGATCCACACCCTATCTGCCAGATTTCAGACGTTGAGAAAGATGGGTGATACTAATTCAGTGATTTAGAGAGACATTTAGGAGATGGGAAAGTTGGTTGCTACGGCGGTCTAGGGGAAGTGTTGGTGCTCTTATGTTAGTAAGGCCATAATCGCTCAGTGGCTGGGTATGGAGTGGCGTCTAGATCTGGCCAGGACCGACGTGGTGCCAGTCCCTCGGGGTTTTGTGGAAGTGGAGTGAAGGCGGGTGGTGGGTGGGGTGATTGCGCATGAGATGTCATTGCTTTAAGCAGCTTCTACTCCAATGTCTTTCTGATACTCTATTAGCTTGGTATACGGTTTGTTGAATCTGGGTAAGCTGAGTGACCATATGAGCACCTTTTCTACTCCTCTGCCAAATTGACAAATTTCATATGCCAGGAGGCATGGGAACAGAGGGCTAATGTACTATTTAACTATTATATTATCCCTGTGCTCAGTAGAATCTGCAGGCTTGCCATTCAGGAATCTGGGAATGCTTGGTAAATTTATTGATCCCCTACTGCTGTCCCTCCTGAAAGAATTGATGGCTTTTATTTTCGGGGTCTAGGAAAGCTGGGTGCCACTCATGACTGGCCATTGTTGCTTGTACTCTGCAGGAACCTGACAAACCTTTCCACCTTTCGGGCCTTTGTGGGTGCTAATGGCTGGCCTTCTTGATGCTTCTTTTACCGTGGCTATGATGTGAAAGTGTGTTGCTAATAATGAAACACTAACTGTAGCTCCTTCCTGATACATAAGGTTCAGGGAATAATCAGTGAGGATTGTATGTACTGATTTACTGGCCATTTATGAGATATCTGTGCAGTGACCTCAGATACCTGCGACCAGCAATAGGATTTACACGGAGTCAGCAAATCTGATGCTCTAGGACCAGGAGGAAGACGGTGACAAGAGAAGTACATAGCACCCAGGGAGAAATGCTCTGCCGACCTCTGCACTTACTGACAGTCACCACTCTGTGCAGCGTCCGCAGGGCAGGTAAGTGGATCCCTATGGAGACTTATGGGATAAGTTGTAGAAGTGCAAATATCTGTGTGTTCTGTAATGTAACCAATTCTGTAGAACAGATACGGATACACAGACACATATATGGATACATATAGATATACAGGTATATATTAAGATGTACAGATACATATAGATATACAGATATATAACAGAGAGCAGATACATATACAGAGAAACAGATACAGAGAGTAGATAGATATACACAGATATGGATACATATAGATATGTTTGGATACACAGATTACAGCGATACTACACAGAGATTGGATATAAAGATGCTATAGATATATGGATACACCGATACATATACAGATACTTACACAACCTAAAGATCCATATATAGAGATGCAAGATATGGTATATACGATTTATGGGTGCCACAGATGCATATACAGGGCTACAGATACGCTGATACATATGCAGATACCGTGGCTTGTGGTCCAGAAGGCCTAAGAAATCTGAATGTATATTAATCTAAACTTTCAAAGACGGTGATTTATTGGGCCGTCCTCCTTGAGCAGGGTCACCTCTGAACCTCCTGGGTATTTGGGGCTTCTATATCTGGCACGGTCTTCGATCTGTGAGGCTATGGGTGCCCTGCCATGCCGGGTGACACGGTGGCCATAGAATCAATAGATTTTTTATGATACATCTCAGAAGGAGGTTTCATGGTCTTGCTGCAGCGCCTCTTTCCCGGGAAGGATAGTGGGGGGTCACAGTTCATAGACATCACTCATTTTTTTTTTTTTTTTGACTAGTCCACTGTATCAGGGTTACACAGTTTATATCCATCATATGACTGTATGTATCGACAGGATCACCTATAAGACCCCAAACTATTTCCAAAGCCCCAGTTCTGTTGTGAGGTGGAACAGGGAATGGAACATGTGACCATACGTGTGAGCACAGGTCTCATCATCTGTATGGCGGCTGTGGAGCTTCCCATTTTGGGGATCTGTACCTGTTCCTGTGCATATTGTATTCTTCTTTATGATAGGAAGAAGATCCAAAAGAGGGGGCGACAGATATTGACCGATATCGGGAGGATTTTAGGGTCAGTGTTTGGGGGGGGGGGGGGCTTAGTGGACATGGGGATGGGGTGTCCAGCACCTTTTTATAAATTATAAAATCTACGTACAATTAAGAGATTGGTGCATTAGCAGGGCAAGCCCCACCCTCGTGCGCCGCAATTTCATATATAAGTACATTTTTCACTCTTTGTTTCATGCAGTTAATTGGTAAGATCAAAAAAAGTTATTTTTTTGCTCATTAATGTGCCCTCTGTCTCCATCTTGCAGAAAAAAAAAAGAAATGCGGATATTTTGGTAATTTATTAAACAAGAAAAGTGAAATATTGCATGGTCATTGTCCATTTCCTTCTGATTCTCCTTGATATGGTTCTACTCCTTATTGGAGTGACGTGTGTGTAATTAAACTAATTGGACTGATTAAGAAAGTACAGGGGCACATTACTAAGGGTTTGCGCTGCATTTTTAGACAGACTTTGCACGTTCGTTTAGGCAAAAACGGCTTGCACAGGTATTTAAGAAGTGTCTGTGCCGCTGTTGGTCGCACGCAACCTTCTGTGGTACAGCTGCGGTGGTTCCATGGACACAAAGGAGGCGTGCCGGGTGCTCGGTATTAACATGCAAAATAGTTTTGCACGCCCTAGTTAAAGGTGCACCACAAAAAGTTGGTGAACTCTGTCAGGCCAATGCAGGGGAAGCGACAGATTCATGATTTCTGGCGCACGTTCTTAATGAATTGGCGCACCAGCATTATACACGGAAAGAGAACTTTTAGTGAAGTTTCGCTTTTCTAACTAAATGTGCCCCACAGACTGTCTGTATAGACCTCAATTGAATATAAGAGCACATGAGAATCACAAGGTCTAATGAACTGCCAAGGGGTTCAGAGATAGAAATAAGGCAAGGCACAGACCTGGCCCAAGGTTAAAAAGTATTCTGCAGCACTCAAGGTAATTGGACCCTAGAATAGAATTTTTATGTTTATATGGGGTCAGTATCACAGGTTACTACAACATAACGTAACAGACTGTATCTGAAGCAGGACTGACTGTTAGCCCTCTATACATGTTATACTGTGAGGTGTAAGTTGGGATATCAATTTCATCATTCTAAAAGTAGTCATCATTCCTTCGTCCTTTTATCATTGTCTGGTTGGCACAATCCATGACTCAGGTTCTATCTATAAGCCGGGAGTAAAGGTGAAGGAAACACATGCGACCTGCAGATTACAATCCATGTCAATAACCTTCAGGTTGCTGCAGTGTAGGGCTGGGTTCACACTAGGAGAGCTTGGAAGATTGGAGTAATCCGTATTGATTATGTTTTTAGGGCCCATTCTAATTATGCACATGGGTGAAACGCCAGCCCTAGTCATCAAGGGTCCCCATCATTATCCAGATGAGAGAGTCCCCTGTATTAGCGTCTACGACCGAGCGTTGCCCTATTGGTTCTTAGTATAGAGTGTTTCGAGGGGGATTACACATCAACTCTACGTGGACTCCTACAGATGAAGAACACGTGTCCGTCTCTGGGTGATGAATACTCCCCACTATTCCGTAGATGGATGACTCAGTCCATTCTGTATAACTGACAATGTTTGCTGCTGTTATAGCCACTAACCATTGTATCCCATGCATTCCCCCTCCCCCACTGACAGCGTTCACATGTCGTCAGCTCCGATCCTGCTAGCGAGGTTGGTGGCCACGGCGCACACTGTGGCAGATAAATCGGAACGATTGTCAGAAAGATCATGAGCGGCGGAGACCGGGCATAGTGGAGAAGGTTAAGGAAGATGACGATACAATTGTACATATCAAAGGTCCTAAAGGAAAAATTCCATACATTGTATTATGGGGGGAGCATGACTCGACTCGAAGCTCAGGGAATACAAGGACAATCAAAGGGGGCGGCCACTAATTAGAAACTTTACCTTGGTAAGTACAAGACCCTGATAAAGTTTCTTGTTTGCCCTTCTAAGACACAGGTCACATGACCCCTGTGGCGCAGGACTCTGTTGTTCCTGTGACTTCATGTTTCCTGCAGGCTTCTGGTGGAGGACAGGGGGCCGTACATCATTAATTTATGCACCACCTCTGTAACATAACCACTCCCATACAGCGGCTGGGGAGGAGTGCAGATGACCTTGGCACCTCCCTCTTACCGCTGATGTGGGAGTGGTTATCATGGAGGGGCGTGCATAGAGTAATGGAAGCTGGTAGGACACAGGATGTCACAGAATACCCAAAAACTTTCCAGGATAAGTACAATACTGAGACCCCATCAGGTTCTGTACTTACCTGGTAAAGTGTCTCTCTCAGGGCACTAGGCACAATTCAAAAAACTGGAGTGTTCTTTTACTTACTTGATCATCAGCAAGTGTGACACCTCTATAAAAGCAGATGTTTGGCAGTTTGCTGGTTGGAGCATTCAGACTTGTATAAACACAAGAGGCAATGTGGTTGCCTATAAATTGGGGATAAATACACAAAGGTTTTTTTTTTTTTTTTACTAATGACTATGAAATGCACCCATTATCTCTTATTCCAGACTGGCGCAATGACCTACAGACGGCAGCTGATCGCCTGGTGCAGCAAAGTATCTGCGCCTCTCTGGCAAGAAAGTTTCCCAAATTAACCATCATAGGAGAAGAGGTGAGGTCCAGCATTAGCCAATTATTTTATTGCTAAAGATGGCTAAAGCACCAGCTAAAGGGAATCTACCATGAAAATCCATCACAATAAAACCAGGGACATTACTCATAGATCCAGGCACCGGGACTGTGGTATCTTCTTATATGTGTATCCATGGCCTCCTTCCTTCAAAATCATGCTAATGAGCCAGAAGGACTTGGGGGTGATACCAGAATGCCTCCACAGTGGTAGCTTAACAGTATATTACACGCTCCCCTTCCTCTGATCCCTCGCCTGGAGGGAAGTGCTCCGCACCGTGTAACAGCCTGTGAAGTACAAGCATGGGGGGCTCTGGTAACTATGAGTAAGTTCCCTTTGTTTTATCATGCTTGATTTTGATAATAGATGGATGAAGTTCGCAGATTAGGCTTGCTGTCTTCTCCCGCACAGGATTTGCCTTCGGAAGAAGTATCTGAGGATCTGATTGAGACAGGAGAGTATGAAGAAATCCTGAAGACCGGTTCCATCGCAGTACAGCAGCATCAAAGAAGAGAGGTAACCTGGCGCTCCCTGTGATCCTCATCCATTGTCGCTTTATACATTAGATAATGAGACCATTCCCACAATTTCCAACACCCCCATAGTAAGGATGGGCCGGTGGGTGCATGCTCAACCTATGCTCGGACCTCTTTCCGGATTAATGAGGATCCCGTTCTCGTTATTAGTGGGGGTCCCAGCATTCGGACCTCAAAGACAGATTATCCCCCATCACATAACAGCAACTTGGAACCACCCCTTTAGGAGCACTACCTCCTATATACAACTGTGATTGTTATCTGAATAGTTTTTTGTGGATGACATTTGAGAGTCTTCTAGTTCACTATTTGTCCTGTCTTGGTGTAAAGTAAGATGGTTGAGCTCCAACCTAAGCCAAGCAATGGGAATATCCCCTAAGACATGCTAGGGCCAATAGTTATCTGTGCCCTTAAAGGAAATCTACCACCAGGAGAAGGATTGTAAACCAAGCACACTGACATACTGAACGTGCATCCTCTGGCAGGATTGCTTTCTTTAAAGCTTCTGTCCGGTTTTAAAGAGAAAAAAAAAAGTAATTACAATTATGTAAATGAGCCTAAGGGGCTCCATTAACAATGGAGTCTGGAGCCCACAAACTCATTTGCATATTTTTTAAAGCCTTTTTTTGTGAAAACCAGGGATAAAAAGCTAAGGAGAGAGCAAATCCTGCCAGAGGGGGCACACACAGGATATTAGTGTGCTGGTTTACAATCCTTCATCCTGGTGGTAGATGTCCTTTAAAGGAGTGCGGGGGGGGTAGGCAAAAAACAATTGGTATTGAAACATTACTGCCATGAGTAAAACTCATCCTAAAATTACTATATGTAGTATTGATCAGATTTATATTCACCGATACAAATATCTTCATTCATTGTCCTTGAGTACAAGATGTATGAAATGAGTAATAAGATAGTAATGGATGACTAAGTAAAGTGTCTGAAGGGTTTAAACACACATGACACTGTAGACCAATTATAGAATATGGCTTCTCCAGATTAAGCCGTGATAAAGGATTAACAGAAATGATTTTATTAACGGTGCTGAACTCGCTGACATTGTTACCCATCATGATGACAAAGGAAATCTCTGCTGCTTTATGTAAATTTTCATTTGGATTCCTAGTACAGAGCTCCAAATCCTCTGCTTGGCTGCCAGTAGTCACCACTAGGGGGAAGGTGAGATCTTACTGCATAGTATGCATTAAAAAAATTAGCTCCCTCTAGTGGTGGCTGCAGGTAGATGGAATTTTTATTTAAAGGACAACCTAATGCGATGTGTAGTGGGGGTAACTGCCCTGTTGCTGTGAGTTCCTAGGGGATGGTGCCTGTTTTAATTAGGTTTAGAACAGCCGTATACCCATAGAAATGACTTAAAAATATTCCAATGAGGCCTGTTGGCTCCGCATCTCCAATTATGCACCCCCACTTTATTATCCGCGACCCCCCTGCACCCACTGTCCCCTCCTGGCTGTAGCTGTGTGCCCCCCCTGCACCCACTGTCCCCACCCAGCTGTAGCTGTGTGCCCCCCTCTTTGAAGAATCATCGAGCTGCTTGCCTCGTACTTCTTACTCATACGTGTAGTAACAGCTGTCCCAGTCCGCCATCACCCCCCCAGCGGATGAAGGACGACTTTCTGCTTCTCGATAGCCTCTCTGCATACGCCCTGGCTGGAGGGGCAAGCAGAGGAGAGGATACAGATCTGGTCAATGCAAATGCTCACTAAGGCTATATTCACACTGACGTATGGGGGATGTATATACGGCCGATATCCGTCCCCCATAGGCAGCAATGGGCGCACGGGCGCCCTACGTGCGGCACCGTACCGTTCCGTACCCGGAAAAGATAGGACCTGTCCTATCTTTATCCGTAGTACGGCGCGTGTGCCATTAATCCTATGGAGAGGGGGCGGGTGAGCTGCGCTCACCTCCTCCTCCTCTCCCCGTACACTGCCGTTGCCCGTACGACGGTACGGCGGGGGCAACGGCAGTGTGAATATAGCCTAATAAGTGCCATGGACCGCTCATCTACATGTGCAGCCCTTTAATGTAACCGTCCTCCGACGTTTCCAAAGTATGAGTCAAGTTTTACGGCTTACGATATGGTGACCTATCCTCAGTATAGGTCATCATATCGGATCAATAGCTGACATCTCACGATCAACTGCTCAAACAGAGCTGGAAGCAGACAGCTCCATCCATTGTCTAGCAGCAGCACAGCTCTTTTTAAGCATGACCCCAGCAGTACCCCAGTATACGCCACTCACGAGAGTGGAGCTGTCCGATTCAAACGCCGAGTGCTGGACAACTCTATAATGTTTAGTTCTTAGAACCCCTTTAGTATTTGAAGTTGACCTTAATAATAGGAGCCCCCCTTACTCCCCACTCTCATACCTCTGTTTCGTATCTCCTTGGGGAGAGGCTGTCAGATTTGTCACCATTTTCGGCCAGGGCCCGGAGTTCTATGGGCAGCCCGTGGCAATCCCACCCTGGCACGTAGCTGACTTTGTAGCCCCTCATGACATGGAAACGATTTGTGATGTCCTTCAGAATCTGTAAAACATGAGAGTATGTGAAGTTCGATCATCACGAAGCAGAATGGAAGACCAGCAAACGCACAGCACCCAATACATGTGTACTGGGTGTAAGAAAGCTGCGGGTCTATGGCAGAACGTTCTGTAACTGATAGTCAGAGCTTTTCATCTGAATAGGGATGAGCAAGTAGCAGGTGCACATGGGCCAGTGCAGTGATGGCAAACCTTTTAGAGGCCGAGTGCCCAACTACAGCAAGACCCGCTTATTTATCGCAAAGTGCCAACACAGAATTTAATATGTGATTTATACTCCCTCTCTGTCACAGTTTTCATTGATACCAGCACCTGAGGACACCATAAAAAGCAGAAAATAGTCCCAGGTAGAGCTGTCACTTTAATATAGCTCTGTGGCACAGCAAGTCCTGGGCTGTCTGGGACTGCAGGAAGATACCTGGAGTCATCTTGGTGATGGCCTGAGTGCCCACAGAAAGGGCTCTGAGTGCCACCTCTGGCACCATGCCATAGTTAGCCATCACTGGCCTAGTGGTGTGCGCAGTACTGCAGCTCAGCCCTATTCCTTGGATGAGACCTCGTCTGTGACTGATGGAGGCGACGTCAGATAAAACCAGTGAAGCTCTTACTTTATTCAGCGCATGTCCAACATGGGGGTCTCCGTTCGCGTAGGGGGGACCATCGTGTAGACTGAATTCCTTCTTTGTTTTTCTTGCTTTTTGCCAGTTATAAAGCTGTGAGAAGTTTGTCTCCTGTAGAAGATTTAAAAAAAATACTAGAATTACAAAAGAAAAAAGCTCACACGTCTCCCTGACCTGTAGCCCCGGGCCGTGGGGCACACAAGGTGCTCACTACTACCCTCCACGTACCAATGCCCCTACTCTTTCCGACCACAGCACCCTTCTACAACCCTCCCCACCACAGAAGCCTGCTACTCTCCCTGTACCAGTGCCCCCTACTACTCTCTATGACACAGTGGCCCCTACTACTCTTCACCCGTCCCCTCCTGGCCCTTCTGATTGCACCTGTGTGCCCCCTGCACCACATGTCCCCTCCCGCTGTAGCTGTGTGCCCCCCTGCACCCACTGTCCGCACCCGGCTGTAGCTGTGTGCCCCCTGCACCCACCCGGCTGTAGTGGTTGCCCCCCTGCCCCCTCCCGGCTGTAGCTTGTGTCCCCCCTGCCCCACTGTCCCCACCGGCTGTAGTGTGTGCCCCCCTGCCTACTGCCCTCACGGCTGTACCTGTGTGCCCTCTGCACCCACTGTCCCCACCGGCTGTAGTGTGTGCCCCCCTGCACCACTGCCCCCTCACGGCTGTAGCTGTGTGCCCCTCCTGGCTGCACATGTGTGCCCCTTTGCACTCACTGTCCCCTCCTTGCTGCACCTGTGTGCCCCTCTGCACTCACTGTCCCCTCCTGGCTGTACCTGTGTGCCCCCTCCCGGCTGTGTCACCTGTGTGCCCATGTGCCCTTTTGCACCCCTGTGCCTACTGTCCCCTTCTGATTGCACCTGTGTGCCCCTGCACCCCGTTCCCTCTCGGCTGTAGCGTGTGCCCCCCTGCACCCACTGTCCGCACCCGGCTGTAGTGTGGTGCCCCCCATGCACCCACTGTCCCCTCCTGGCTGTAGCTGTGTGCCCCCCTCACCCACTGTCCCCACCCAGCTGTAGCTGTGTGCCCCCCTGCACCCACTGCCCCCTCCCGGCTGCACATGTGTGCCCCTCTGCACTCACTGTCCCCTCTGTGCTGCACCTGTGTGCCCCTCTGCACTCACTGTCCCCTCCTGGCTGTACATGTGTGTCCCCTCCCGGCTGCACCTGTGTGACCCTCTGCACTCACTGTCCCCTCCTGGCTGTACCTGTGTGTCCCCTCAGTCATTCCTTACTGTAGGAAGAGACAATAACGAGTCCATAAGCAAGCGAATTGTGTAACACAGGAGGGATCCCGGACCACCTCCCCGAATAAGGTCTTGTCCGAATCGCACTTCTCTTACATTGCAGTTTGTATAGATAAATACGGAATAATGGACATCCCCCGTCTGTGAGTCTCCTGATCCCTAATTACATCATATGGCAACAGTAATCCACGGCCTGCCGATAGACCCGATGTACATCTCCCAGCTCTCCTCTCTATAACTGCTGCCTGCAGATAGGACACTATGAATAATCCACTCAGCTCCGCCTGCTCTATAAACATGCTGTCTGCGATAGACACTAGGTATAATCTCTCAGCTCCTCCTGCGCTATAACATACTGCCTGCAGATAGGACACTAAATGTAACAATCTGCTACTTTCCTCCCTGCTCATAACTCTGCCTGCAGATAGGCACTATGTACAATAGCTCAGCTCCTCCTGCTCTATAACATCTATCTGCATATAGACCTATGTACAATCTGGTCAGCTCCTCCTGCTCTATACATGCTGCCTGCAGATAGGACACATGTACAATCTGTCATCTCATCCTGCTCTATAACATCTATCGCAGAAGGACACTATGTACAATCTGCTCAGATGCTGGAAACATAAAACAGATTCCTGTACCTGTTGTTGAGGGCGTCTCGCGGTCTCCTCCTATTAGAAGGTAGGATGACCCCCCAAGCTTAGTGGCCCAGCTGCGCTGAGTGATACCCAAGTAGGGGCGGCGATCCAGCATCTCTTCATTCTGCTGGCAAGCCGACGCCGGGTGAACTTCACTTTTTTAGACCTTCTGTGAAGAAGATCAACATTCATGCAATGGACGCAGAGCCACAAGTGCTCTTAAGGGATTGTCCATAGGTTGAATAGACTGCTTTCTTCCTAAACAGCACCACACCTGATCATGGGTAGTGGGTGGTATTGCAACTCCGCTCCTGTATCTCTAGTGAGCAAGTTACAATAACAGCACAAACCATGATCTGGTGGGGCCCTGTTTTTGATCTCTGTAAACTTGTATTCTTCATGTACTCTAATAAAACTTTACAACACCTATTCTAACAGCCTAGTATCTGCCGTCCCCTCCCTGTAATTCCAAAAAGAAATGAATAAACACCTGAGTAATAACATTTCCCCATTACTAAAGAAGAGCTGACACTGAGAGGCTGGTACTATCATCCCAATTGGATTGTGTCTGGTTGTACAGACATCAAATGATATAATCAAGTTGCCACAGGAATAACAGAGGACCAGACAACAAATGAATCCTGATTCCAGGAAAATCCCAATGGTGGAGGCAGAAGAAATAAATAAAATTAGGTAGGGTAGGGGATGAAATTTCCTTCTAGAACCTTCTCTTTTATGTGAGATCTCAACACATTTACCCAAAAGTTAGGAAAATATGACCTTCTCGTCTCATTTTCACACAAGATGAGTCAAGTTTTATGGTTGGGTCATTTCAGAAGACCTATCTTTGTTCTATGGTGCCTCCAAACATGCTGTGTGTGTCACTTAGAGACAGAATCTCATCTTTCCATCACAACAGGCGTATATCTTTGTGAGCTACAGAACCAGTGAATACATAGTTAGATGCGATCGGCAGATAAAGTCGAGTTCCCGGCTATATTTAACTGCCTATACGTCCATATCTGTACATGGTGAACCATAAGCTGATGGGATCTGAAGATGAGATTTCTTACCTTTAACATTACAACACCAGCAAGTTAGGTGCTATAGAACAAAAGATAGGGGCTTCTAAAAAGTGTCACTTCCCCGACGACCAACTAAACTTGACTCATCTCATGTAATCGACTCTTCTCTGCTCATTGTCCACATGATTGGTATGAGATTTCACATAAAAAAGAAGGAAAAGTCATACCTTACCTGAGGGCGCGGTAGATTAGTGGAGTAAAACTGGTTTCCCTTTAAAGTTCAGTGGTAAGATGGCTGCACTTTCTATGATGGTGACAGAGGTGACAACCTACTGTAGTGATTGATCAACCGTCATGTTAACCAATGTCCTTAGAGTCTGTTACCTGAGCTTTGTCCTTGACGTTAGCCGGTGTCACAAAACACTGCTTACTGGCGCGGATGATGATCGGCTTCTTGGTCCTCCAGTCATACGGATAACTGTGCACAAAGCTCTCCTCCTTCATCAGATTCGTGGTACCGCAGCAACATCGTATGACTACAAGACACAGCAAATGTTACATAGGGCTCATCAGGAACCATGTGGTAACCGTCTCTCCAATTACTTATCTCCAAAGAGAAAATATTCACCCACTATACTATGGAGGAAAAATTTGGGTCAGGTCGTGGGGCCCAGAGGCGTCCAGAAACAACAGTGGTTCTGGATCAAAGTTGTAAACACGATGATCACATTTGATGATGATGAACCTGGTGGACCAGGAAATCCCCTTTATTTTCTACAATCTACTTGGGGCTATGAGAATTGGGCACAGTGATTTCATATGCCCATCCTCTTGTAGTCTAGCAACAGGTGTTACTTAGATAATTGTATGAGAACTTAAATATAAAGGGAAATCCACTACAAGAACATCAGACATGGAGAAACTGGGGCGTCGGAGCTGGGTAAAAAAACAAAAACTTACTGCCTCCAGCTGTTGCATCCCTCGTTTGTGGGCCTTGTGCATACTGGAAGTTATGATGGGGGTCCCAGGATCCCACATCATCAGATGAGTGGCCTCATTGGAAGACGGGACAGAACTGGAAGTGAAGTCTATGACCTCCCCAGAACTTCCTATCGGCCACAAAACTCAAAAACGGAAGTGGGAACCATGAGCCGAAGCAGGAATATATGTGCTTTTATGTTTTTCATATCTTGGAAACCCTTGAAGGGTCTTCCAGACTCGTTGCTCCCGGCCTCCGGTTCCAGGCTGGAAGTATGGTTATCGCATTGTGGCTAAACTGCTCCCGCAGCATCATGTAGTCCACATTTCCAGCCCAGGAGGGAGTCTCAGATTTCGGAGGGCTGTGCCGCAGAACAAGGAATTAGATGAAGGCAGGTACATTTATTCTGTTCTCTGCTGCAGCGCCGACTACACTATTCAGCAAAGCAACAAACCCCTTTAAACCCCATTTAAATAAGCACATCATGTCCTGTCATCTTATACACTGCATACTCAGGTCCATATAGCGCCCTAGACTACATACCAGCCCATTTCCATCTTCTCCACCATTTGCACACTTTACTTTCCGGTCGGCTCCCGCTCAGCAGTAAAGCGTCCGGCTTCGTCCACTAGGCAATCTTCAAGAAACAATAGCAGCGATGGGACTTGTAAGAGACGGTGTGCCCATACTACAACCAAAACCTGTTTATTTATTGCAAAGTGCCAAACTGGCAAGTGTAAGTGAGTCATTTATTGATCCCTGCTCTACTAACAGCTTTCAATCGTATTGATGTCCTGAGGACGCCAATACAGTGAAGAGTGGAAAAATTATGTCAAGCCTTCCCTCCAGTGTCGTCTGAACAGGTAGAATTGTGGGGTCTGGTGAAGGAGCTCCAATGATATTCCCGTTCTCTCCACTCCTCCGTGCTCATCCAGTCGCCCCACACAGCCGAGGATGTGTAGCAGCAACATAGTGCTGAGCGTGGCACAGCTTGGGCGTCTTGGAACTGCAGGAGGATGCAGGAGTCCTGCCTTATGAATTCTGTGCTGGGGTGATAGCTGTGGGTGCCCACAGAGAGGGCTCCGATTGTCACCTCAGGCACCCATGATATAGGTTCGACACCACTGTCCTACAGACTCGGGGCAGAGCAGAGATCAGCATGTAACATATATATGCAGGCAGTCCCCGCTAAGTACAAGATAGGGTCCTTAGGTTTTCTTAAGTTGAATTGTATGTAAGTTGAAACTGTATATTTTATAATTGGTAGATCCAGACAAAAGATTTTTGGCCCAGTGACAATTGGAGTTTCAACATTTTTGGTGTTATTGGACCAAGGATTATCAATAAATCTTCATTCCAGACACCTTACGGTGATCATTGCAGCCTGGGACTATAGTAACATCCGAGAGGTCACCAGATCACAGGGGGCAGAAGGGTCTCGGTCTCCGGTCTCTCTAAATATATATATATATATATATAGATATATATATTTATACATGTCTAATATTTACTGACCACAGGTAACTTGTGATGAGAGGCCACGCCGTAGTCTTCGATGCCATGTGCAGGAGCAGTGTGTACAAGGCGGTCCCTTCGCCCATATTGACGTTGGTTGGCAGCGGGAGGGAGAGGTGCGCCCGGGGATAGTAGGTGATCACAGACGCCTCCCTCCAGATCAGATCCGGATAATCAAGTAGAAAACATCAATTACCGTATTTTTTATAGGCCAGTGCGCCTTATATATGAACTTATACAAATGTACTACAGACAAATGTACTGTACATTTACCAGTGTTTAATAGCTCCATCCCCAGAAATGTCCGCACCTTCCCACACTGTTACACAGGGTCCCGGCTCCTGAAGTGCCCTGGCACCAACAACTAACATTGTGCCCATCCTGCCCTCCCCTAGCACGGAGAGACCGGAGCGCCATAGTGCGACCACGAGGCAATCATCATCATCATCAGTAACCAACCCCCATACCTGACATCCCTGTAACAGGGGAAAGAGAAGGAGCCACAGGGAACCCCACAGGAATAACACCCTGGCTGAGGAGGGAAGGAGAAGGGGCAGAGGGAAACCCTTAACCCCTGCTGCATCACCCTTTAACCCCCAGCAGCCCATACCTCTGAGATCGGAGCTTCTTGACACGCTGAAGACAAGTTTCCGGGAAGTGTTAGCTGCTAGAACTGTGCAACAGGTCCACCTGGCTGGTCATTTTTAGGTACTGCAATTGACCTGCGCTTATACTCCAATGCGCCTTATATATGAAACTAGATGTCTTAGCACTTATTTATTAGAGGTGCGCCTTATAGGCGAAAAATACGGTATATATATATAATCTATTTTGCTCCCTACTGGACCCATTATAAGTCCATACGTGTGTAAGGTACCGCTTTCAATAATTTTATAGATTCACAGTCTCTTTTCCTCCTCCCTAAACTACACTAAGTCTATATCTAGAGGAAGACAGATTGTCATGTCATGTTAACGCTGAAGTCTTCAGAGAAGGGAGGGGGGAGAGTGAGCCAGGAGAAACACGATAGAGAAGAGGCTACAGGAGACAATGGAAGTTTTCTATCTCACCCCTTGTGATTTATTCCCTTCAGTACTTCTCTATAATTCCTTATTACCTACTGATGCTGAGTGAGAGAGTTATGATGGAGCAGATTCTCCTATACTTTCTGTGTGCAGAATATGGGAGCCATGATAGGCATTTAGTCTCCAGCCCTCATCTCTGAAACATTTGAGATTGGAGCCGGGAGAAAGTCATAAAATGCTCAGAAATAATTCTCTTGTGTACACAGGAAAAGTTAACTTATGCAAAGTTGTCAAGAAGTTCATCAATGTCATTCAATGTAAGTGGATTCTGTATATTCTTGAGATTGTAAGATACACGAGGATTCCACAATCTTGTCCTGATACACAGGATTTAAAGTCACCTTTAAATGTTTGAATACCTCAAACTTGGTCCCCAGGGACTGTGCAGTGGACTCCACAATCGGCACCAGGATATAGAGCTCTCAGGAGGATCCGCACTTCGCAATGGAGTACTGCATATCACATAGTGGATGGTAAGACCTCTGGATGTTATGGCTATATATGCGCTCAATAATTTGAGGGAGAGAAGCTCTTCAGAGTCGTTATTCCCTCTGTGACCATGACATTTTCTCCTATGGAGGCAAAACATCACAACTATAGGGCCGGGGCCACAAAAAGTCTGACCTAGAGCTTGGTTTTAACTGCAGCCTCAAGGGCATTGCAGTAATCATACAGATGGCATAAAGCGCTGGCATCTCCAATATTGTACCTACCACTAGTTTAAATCACAATCAATAGCTCTGATGTAGGATCTCACATTGCCTATTACTTTATTACTGTAGCTGTTGTCTGAAGTTTTGTATCCTGCTCAGTTTAGCCCCGTCCTCCCGACCGTCTTCCTCTCTGTGCTGCTATGTGTGGTAATACAGCACTGCCAAAAATAACTGCAGCATAAATAATTTCAGGGAACATCACGTAGTAATCTGGCATGTAGCAAATCGCCTGATTGGCTGGAAGGTCCACGGCTGGTAATCCAATGAGAGCGACTGACAGTGCCGGTGAGCCATCTGCATATGACAAATATATTATGGATGTATTAAACGGCTAAAGTAATACTGCCCCCTATGTACAGAATACTCGCTATGTCGATAATACTGCCCCTAGTTCTAGGAATATAACCATAATCCTGCCCCCTATGTACAGAATATACTATATAATACTGCCCCTATGTCGAGATATAACTACTATACTACTGCCCCCTAGTACAGGAATAAAACTACTACTATACTGCCCCTATGTCCAAGAATATAACTAACTAATCGTTCACTCCTATGTACAGGAATTAAGAACTACTATGTACTGCCCCTATGTACAGGAATATACTAATAATACTGCCCCTATGTACAGATATAACTACTATAATACTGCCCCACTATGTACAAATATATAATCTATCTTATAATACTGCCTCCTATGTACAATAATATAACTACTATAATACTGCCCCCATAATTCAAGAATAAACTACTATAATACTGCCTCCTCTATTTACAGAATATAATACTATATACTGACTGCCCCTAGGTACAGGAAATAACTCCTATAATACTGCCCCCTATTACAAGATATAACTACTATAATACTGCCCCCTATGTACAGAATATACTACTATAATCTGATACCAACCTAGTACAAGAATATAACCGACATAATACTGCCCCCTAGTAACAGAATATAACACTATAATACTGCTCCCTATGTACAGAATTAACTACTATATACTGCCCCTAGTGTACATGAAGAATAACTACTATATACGCCCCCTAGTACAGGAATATAACTACTATAATACTCCCCTATGTCAAGATATACTACTATAATACCGCCCCTATGTCAAGAATATAACTCCTATAATACATACGCCCTATGTACAAGAATTAACTACTATATACTGCCCCTATGTACAAGAATATAACTACTCTATATGCCCCTATTACATGAATATAACTACTATAATACTGCCCCCTATGTACAAAATAACTACTATACCACTGCCCCCTATGTACAAGAATTAAACTACTTAATACTCCCCCTATGTACAGGAATATACCAAGCCCCCTATGTACAGGAATATAAACTACTATAATACTGCCCCCTATGTACAGGATATAACTACTATATACTGCCCCCTATGTCGGAATATAACTACATAATACTGCCCCTATGTACGGATATAACTACTATAACTGCCCCCTATGTACAGGAATATAACTACTATTAATACTGCCCCCTGTACAGAATATAACTACTATATACTGCCCCTATGTACAAAATATAACTACTATAAATACGCCCCCCTATGTCACGAAGATACTACTATAATACTGCCCCTATGTACAGATAATATAACTACTATAATACTGCCCCCTATGTACAGGAAATATAACTCCTATAATACTGCCCCCTATGTACAGAATATAACTAACTATATATGCTGCCCCTATGTACAAGAATATACTACTATAATACTGCCCCCTATGTACCAAATATAACTACTATAATACTGCCCCCTATGTACACAGGAATATAACTACTATCATAATGCCCCCTATGTACAAGAATATAACTACTATAATACTGCCCCCTATGTACAGGAATAACTACTATAATACTGCACCCCTATGTACAGAATATAACTACTATATTACCCCCTCGTACAATAATATAACTACATATACTGCCCCACTATGTTACAGAATATGAACTACTATAATACTGCCCCCTATGTACAAGAATAAAACTACTATAATACTGCCCCCTATGTACAGAATATAACTACTATAATACTGCCCCTATGTACAGAAATACTACTATATACTGCCCCTATGTACAGATATAAACTACTTAATACTGCCCCTCTATGTACAAGTAATATGACTACTTATATACTGCCCCTCTATGTACAGAATATCATACTATATACTGCCCCCTATGTACAGCCTTAACTACTATAATACTGCCCCCCCTATGTACAACATATACACTATAATACTTGCCCCCTATGTACAAGATATAACTACTATATACTGCCCCTAAGTACAAAGATATCATACTATAATACTTGCCCCTCATGTACAAGAATATAACTAACTATAATATGCCCCCTATGTACAATAATATACTACTATAATACTGCCCCCTATGTACAAGAATATAACACTATAATACTGCCCCCCTATGTACAAGATATTACTAAGATATACTGCTACTTACTGCTCCCTATGTCACAGAATATGACTACTAAATCTGCCCCTATGTACGAGAATATAACTACTATAATACTGCCCCTAGTACAAATATAACTACTATAATACTGCCCCTAGGTACGAAATATAACTACTATAATACTGCCCCCTATGTACAGAATATAACTAACTATAATACACTGCCCCCTATGTACATGAATAACTACTATAATACTGACGCCCCTATGTACAAGAATATACACTGTAATACTGCCCCTATGTACAGAATATAACTACTATAATACTGCCCCTGTACAGAATATAACTACTATAACACTGCCCCCTATGTACAAATAAACTACTATAATACTGCCCCCTATGTACAAAGACTATAACTACTATAATACGCCCCCTATGTACAAGATATATCTATAATACTGCCCCTATGTACAAGAATATAACTACTATAATACTCGCCCTACAAATATACTACATAATAGCCTCCTATTACAAATATAACACTATATACTGCCCCTATTACAGAATATAACTACTATAATATGCCCCCTATGTAACAAGATATACTACTATAATACTGCCCCCTATGTACAGGAATATAACTACTATAATACTGCCCCCTTGTAACAAGAATAAAACTACTATAATAATCGCCCCCTATGTACAAGAATATAACTACTATATATCTGCCCCTATGTACAGAATATAACTACTATAATACTGCCCCCTATGTACAGCAATATAACTACTATATAATACGCCCCCTATGTACAGGACTATAACTACTATAATACTGCCCCCTATGTACAGAATATAAATCTATAATACTGCCCCCTATGTACAGGAATATAACTACTAAATACTGCCCCTATGTACAAGAATATAACACTATAATACTGCCCCCTATGTACAGAATATAACTCTATAATATGCCCCCTATGTACAAGAATAGTAACTACTATAATACTGCCCCTATGTACAAGAATATAACTACTATAATACTGCCCCTATGTACAGGAATATAACTACTATATATACTGCCCCTATGCTAAAGAATATAACTACTATAATCTGCCCCTATTATACAGTATAATATGGAACTACTATAATACTGCCCCTATGTACAAGAATATAACTACTATAATACTGCCCCGATGTCAAGAATATAACTATAATACTGCCCCTCTATACAAGAATCTGACTAAACTTATACTGCCACCCTATGTACAAGAATATAACACTATGAATACTGCCCCCTATGTACCGGACTATGAACTACTAGAATATGCCCCCTATTACAACAATATAACTACTATAATACTGCCCCTAGTACATATTTCAGAGTACATTACCGATAGCAGACAGTGAGTTTGGAGGAGGTTTCTGAAGTGGAAACTTTACGAAAATGGATCGGACTGACATGTTGCGTGTTGTATTCTAGCTCGGCCCTCAGCCAGGGGTTCTAGAAGATGTGGAAAGACAAAGAACACAGAGGAGAAGATATATATATTATACCAGACACATCACATACGGATACATCCACAGTCTCGCAGGAACACATCTGACTAGACCATAACCTCCAGACACTGTAGGAGAACATCTTGGAGTTATACTGCTACATCGATGTTATGCTGCTGCTTGAAAGGATTTTAACCTTTATGTTCCAATATCGCCACAGTAAAGTTATTTAGCACCTGAAACGACTCTTTCTTCAGGTATATTTCTACCTTGTTGATGGTGACCAAAACACAGGCCTGTAATCCGGTATATGTGACCCTACGAAAAGTGTCAAAACTGATATAATATAATAGAAATAATGCAAATGAGTTTTTCAGGATAAGATAGGAAACCACGCCTCTTTTAAATATCTAACAGCATGGCTCCCCATGGCTGAAGCAGAGGTAGATAGAAGTTTCCTGTGCCAAAAATTCCACCCAAACAACCTCTTTAAGGAAATCTGCTCCTGCATAGACTCCCTACATTGCACTAGCATTCCCAATCACTGTGAGAGTCATAAAAGGAGAACTATGGCAGCTGCACAATCTCTCTATCCTCCCCTTCTACTCACTAGAAGATCAGTACAGGAACACAAACCAAAGCAATGTACAGCATCCGCTTGAACCCAGAGAGGCGAGTAACCGCTGAACCACAGATAGCACGATTAACCCTTTAGTGCCTCCCACCCTTTAAATTGAAGGGGTTTTCTATTAAGCTGAAGAAGGGATAATTAAAATTCTCACTATCCCCTGCCTCACTCTATATTTCTCATACCTGTGGGGCCACTGATAGATAGTATCCACTATCTGTACATAGGGAAACAATCAGACTTGGACAAGACCCAGTCATAAGCTACGAAGTCACCGCCCATCAAAATGCATGCCCTCTAATAGCACTGCAGTATGAGCGCAACAACTTACAGTACTACATAGATGGTAACTGTAGAAGAGTTTCTCATAGCAAACGCAATCACACATCTCACTAATATGACATCTTGTGCATCAGTCCCCAAAAACATCAGCAAAAACCCCAAGTGCTCCAAATCAGCCCCAAAGCCACATATAAAGATTTGGCTAGTAACATGAAGTCTGCTGCGTTACCTTCTCGTGCATCTTGAAGAATACATCGAGCTGCTTTGCCTCGTACTTCTTACTCATACGTGTAGTAACAGCTGTCCCAGTCCGCCATCACCCCCCCGGATGAAGGACGACTTCTGCTTCTCGAGAGCCTCTCTGCATACGCCCTGGCTGGAGGGGCAAGCAGAGGAGAGATACAGAGCTGGTCAATCAAATGCTCACTAAGGCTATATTCACACTGACGTATGGGGGATGTATATACGGCCGATATACGTCCCCCATAGGCAGCAATGGGCGCACGGCGCCCTACGTGCGGCACCGTACCGTTCCGTACCCGGAAAAAGATAGGACCTGTCCTATCTTATCCGTAGTACGGCGCGTGTGCGCATTAATCCTATGGAGAGGGGCGGGGGTGAGCTGCGCTCACCTCTCCTCCTCTCCCCGTACACTGCCGTTGCCTCTACGGGACGGTAACGGGCGGCAACGGCAGTGTGAATATAGCCTAATAAGTGCATGGACCCTCATCTACATGTGCAGCCCGTTAATGTAACCTCCTGGCGTTTCCAAAGTATGAGTCAGTTTTGGCTTACGATATGGTGACCTATCCTCAGTATAGGTCATCAATATCGGATCAATAGCTGACATCTCACGTATAACTTCTCAAACAGAGCTGGAAGCAGACAGCTCCATCCATTGTCTAGCAGCAGCACAGCTCTTTATCTAAGCATGACCCCAGCAGTACCCCAGTATAGCCACTACTCAGAGAGTGGAGCTGTCCATTCAAACCCGAGTGCTGGACAACCTCTATAATGTTTAGTTCTTAAAGACCCCTTAATATTAAGTTGACCTTATATATAGGAGCCCCCTTACTCCCACCTCTCATACCTCTGTTTCGTATCTCCATGGGGAGAGGCTGTCAGATTTGTCACCATTTTCGGCCAGGGCCCGGAGTTCTATGGGCAGCCCGTGGCAATCCCACCCTGGCACGTAGCTGACTTGTAGCCCCTCATGACATGGAAACGATTTGTGATGTCCTCAGAATCTGTAAAACATGAGAGTATGTGAAGTCGATCATCACGAGCAGAATGGAAGACACAGCAAACGACACACCAATACATGTGTTACTGGGTGTAAGAAAGCTGCGGGTCTATGGCAGAACGTTCTGTAACTGATAGTCAGAGCTTTCATCTGAATAGGATGCAATAGCAGGTGCACATGGCCTAGGCAGTGATGGCAAACCTTTTGAGGCCGAGTGCCCAACTACAGCAAAGACCCGCTTATTTATCGCAAAGTGCCAACACAAATTTAATATGTGATTTATACTCCCTGCTCTGTCACAGTTTTCATGATACCAGCACCTGAGGACACCAATAAAGCAGAAAATAGTCCCAGGTAGAGCTGTCACGTTTAATATAGCTCTGTGCACAGCAAGTCCGGCTGTCTGGGACTGCAGGAAGATACCTGGAGTCATCTTGGTGATGGCCTGAGTGCCCACAGAAAGGGCTCTGAGTGCCACCTCTGGCACCATGCCATAGGTTAGCCATCACTGGCCTAGTGGTTGTGCGCAGTAACTGCAGCTCAGCCCTATTCCCTTGGATGAGACTCTGCTGTGACTGATGGAGGCGACGTCAGATAAAACCAGTGAAGCTCTTACTTTATTCAGCGCATGTCCAACATGGGGGTCTCCGTTCGCGTAGGGGGGGACCATCGTGTAGACTGAATTCCTTCTTTGTTTTTCTTGCTTTTTGCCAGTTATAAAGCTGTGAGAGTTTGTCTCCTGTGAGAAAGATTAAAAAAATACTAGAATTACAAAAGGAAAAAAGCTCAACACTGTCTCCCTGACCTGTAGCCCCGGGCCGGTGGGGCACACAAGGTGCTCACTACTACCCTCCACGTACCAATGCCCCTACTCTTCCGACACAGCACCTTCTACAACCCTCCCCCACCAGAAGCCTGCTACTCTCCCTGTACCAGTGCCCCCTACTACTCTCTATGACACAGTGGCCCCTACTACTCTTCCACCGTCCCCTCCTGGCCCTTCTGATTGCACCTGTGTGCCCCCTGCACCACTGTCCCCTCCCGGCTGTAGCTGTGTGCCCCCTGCACCCACTGTCCGCACCGGTGTAGCTGTGTCCCCCTGCACCCACCCGGCTGTGTGTGTGCCCCCCTGCCCCCTCCGGCTGTAGCTGTGTGCCCCTGCACCCACTGTCCCCACCCGCTGTAGTGTGTGCCCCCCTGCACTACTGCCCCTCACGGCTGTAGCTGTGTGCCCCTCGCACCCACTGTCCCACCGGCTGTAGTGTGTGCCCCCTGCACCCACTGCCCCCTCACGGCTGTAGCTGTTGCCCCCCTCCTGGCTGCACATGTGTGCCCCTTTGCACTCACTGTCCCCTCCTTGCTGCACCTGTGTGCCCCTCTGCACTCACTGTCCCCTCCTGGCTGTACCTGTGTGCCCCCTCCCGGCTGTGTCACCTGTGTGCCCATGTGCCCTTTTGCACCCCTGTGCCTACTGTCCCCTTCTGATTGCACCTGTGTGCCCCCTGCACCCACTGTTCCCTCTCGGCTGTAGCTGTGTGCCCCCCTGCACCCACTGTCCGCACCCGGCTGTAGTGTGTGCCCCCCTGCACCCACTGTCCCCTCCTGGCTGTAGCTGTGTGCCCCCCTGCACCCACTGTCCCCACCCAGCTGTAGCTGTGTGCCCCCCTGCACCCACTGTCCCCACCCAGCTGTAGCTGTGTGCCCCCCTGCACCCACTGTCCCCACCCAGCTGTAGCTGTGTGCCCCACTGCACCACTGCACCCTCCCGGCTGCACATGTGTGCCCCTCGCACTCACTGTCCCCTCTCGTGCTCGCACCTGTGTCGGAGTGAACTGACATGCTGAGTTCACTCCCGCGGTGCAGCGTTCGGGCCGTGCGTTCCCGGCAGCTTGCGTTGCGAGTGTGATGCGAGTTCATCGCATCACACTCGCTAGTGTGGAAGGGGCCTTAGGCTGTTTGGGTGGTAGCTTGGGGCCCCAGCGTTCTAGGGGGCCCATGACCACCTTCACCAATGAAAATCTTGTATATCTGTTCCTGTTCTCAATACACATGTACACAAGAGCCATTTCAGGACATGTGAAGGTTCTCCAAAGGTTCTGAAACCACAGATTGAAAGCAGAAGAAGGATCACACCCTCCATCCCCCAAGAAGCTGATTCTAATAGCAGATGTAGGAAGTGATTCCAGACTTGTAGGGGCCATAATATTCATACAGCCCAGAGCCCCTGGTGGTCTTATCAGATTAGTAGATATCTCTGATCAAAGTGTGGACTTTTTGCTGATCAGTCTCAACTTTGGGCTGCACTGCACTACCAAGTTTGGCCACTATATAATGTATGGCGCTGTGCTCAGCAAGAATGGCTGAGACCAAAGCTTTCCCCTTGCACGCTGCAGTCCCTTAACATGAATGACATACAGTAAATCTTTAGGCGACCAGTAGAAAAAACTAGAATCCCCCTTTATTAACGGTCCATGAATCCAAACATTTAAGGAATTGTGCAACCAACAATCCTAAAAGGCTAAGGAACCGTTTTCCCTATAGGGAGGAGGGGTGTTTTATTCTCTATATTACACGGAAAGTTCCGTAATCATCGGGTGACATCCTCCTCCTTCTCTATAGTGATCGTTACTTAGCCGTGTAATGAGATGTCCCGAGCACAAGTGACCTGGAAACCTTCCAGCTGCGGGGACGTTTGTCTCTTTAATAAGTCCTTGAGCAATTTAACATTCCACCAGACACCAAACAAGTTCTACCGGTTTGTAGAGTCTCGAATTACATTTATATGGTTTCCAGAAAATGTTCTGTCCACTTATAGTCCTGCGTGGCCAAGTGATGTCCATGTACTCAGAGATATCCATCAACGTTGAGATCTCCACCTCCATAAACTAAGTAGCAACTTCCTTCAAAGTAACATTTTTCGAAATGCTCAGACCATGGGTGGCCAATATAAACCAGAAGATGTGGAAGATACTGTTGATTTTTTCCAGCTTCCAACAAGTCTCCAGAAGTGTCAGGAGTAACCAGAGTCGGGAAGTAAGAGTTCTCCTTAAGGAGACTTTGCCAATTAAGGCCACCATGTAGGCCTGTGGAGTCTTGTAGCCATGGATGCTCCACTAGGGGATTCTGATAAATTATGCAAAGTTTCGAATGATAAGGACCATGTCTCTTTTAGCTACCTTTTAAGACAGCTCCCTTGACATCAAGCATGACTTCCAGGAAGCCTAATGACATAATGTGGGATTAAAACCCAACCAGTATATCTATTCCAGAAGGAACAGATCCCCAACTGTAGACAGCGCTGTTTCGACCTGGTTGGGTCTCTTCAGTACAGTGTAGGGAACTGTTTTAGCTCTTATTTCCCGACCCTAGTCCCAAGCCTCTCACGCAGCCAAACCAGTTCTCTACGCTGTACTGAAGAGACCCAACCAGGTCAAAACAGCACTGTCTACAGTTGGGAATCTGTTCCTTCTGGAATAGGTATACTGGTTTGGATTAATCTCGCATCATGTAATTAGGCTTCTTGTAAGTCATGCTTAATGTCAAGGGAGCTTCCTTACAAGGTAGCTAAAAGAGGCGTGGCTTTCCTTATCCCATCCTGGAAAACTTTGCATATTTCCCCAGGAGTAACCAGAAGCACTTGATTATCCCATGACTCCTGACAATCCCAGGTCAGCCAAGGGGGATCCGAGGAACCCACCACCACCAAGACGCTGGAACCATTGAAAATACAGTTTGTGTTCTTCGCTTTTGGCCTCAAAAAGATTAAAAAATCACCTTAAAAATGTACATAATTGGAAAAATTTTTAATTCAATTTGTAACAATTTAAACTTTCGGCTTTACACCATTTTATCTTATGCCCAATTCACCCCTCCCACTTCCCAAAATTTTAAATTGTGGCACTTTTCTGCAAAGTTGGCTTTGATTGACCCAGTTTACGCATATCCATATTGTAGCAGCAATGAAACAGCAGATTTGTGTTATACAATGTGTAATATGTCAGGCATCCAGGAGGTGTTTTGATAGAGAAAGTTTCCATTCTCAGCTGAATCAATAGAATCTGGTTGAGCCCAGTTCAAGCTAAATTCCGTGCTTTGTTATGTCTTGTTCCATCAGTCTGTGTATCATGGGAGACATTGATCATTTTACCTAAACTTGTAATATTTGGTGGAGAATGCGGGCACAAGGAGAATGCTGTGAAACATATAGGCCCAGAAACCTGATCTGTGAAAGTCTTCGTTTGTGAAGTTGTACAATGGACAAACATAGGCAGAAGGTGGTTGCGGTCCTTAAAGGGAACCCGTCACCACATTTTTCACAAATATGGCTGTGGCCTTCTAAGGCTGAATCCAGCAACTCCTGCCCATGCTTTTTCTTCATGCAGCAGTAATGTCATGTGACCAGGGTGAGATCATTGCAGGTCCTTTAGCCTTCTAACATTAGCAAACTGTACACCAAGCATAGATCGCATGAAATAACATCACACCACATGAAATCACAGCGGCCTGCATGGAGAGGACCAGGCAGGCATGCTGTGATTACTTATGTGGTCAGATATATACATGCGGTACAGTTTGCTAATATTAAGAGGCTAAAGGACCTGTAATGATGTCACCCTGGTTACATGACATTAGGCCACACCCCAGGCTCACTCTATAGATCCTTAGACACTTGGAAAGTTTATAACTCTGATTATATGTGGATGTGAGGGAAACACATCCACACTAGCTGTATTTGTGAAAAATGTGATGACAGGTTCCCTTTAAGGAACCTTTATCTATCAAACGTGAATATGGAAGTGCTACAAGTCTTGGATATTGTATCATTGGTCAAAGATCTACTGTAAGACAGGCCAATGATGAGTCAATGAAACATCCTCGACTCTGATGCTTTGGTCAAAGTACTTGAACCTTCATCCATGATCAGGAAGGTGGGACTAGAAGGTACTTTTTTGGGATATCTGAAGCAGCTAAACAGGCTCTACAAAGAGGACCTTTATTACACACCAAATCTTTCCTTCCTTTTATAAGTTCTACTCATTTTGGCAATTTGGTATAATTTTCTCTTGTCCTCAACATACCAGAACCATTTTGACTCCCAACATACTAAGTAGTGTGTTGTTTGGAACATACTAAGTAGTGTGTTGTTTGGTGGATGGATTTGTTCCGGAGCAGCCAACATAGGACAACCCAAGCTACTGATCCTCTGATAATCTGTGGGGATGAAGAGAGCCTCCGTTCTTTACGGATGAGAAAGGAAAAAATAGGACCTTTTTTTCCGGTGCAACCCGAAAGAGAGTTTTATTAGAGAAAATAAAAACAATAAAACATAGTATAATACAACGCATTTCGCGTCCTAACTTCTGGACGCTTCGTCAGGTCTGAACTCTACTGATCCGGTCTGAACTCTTCCAGTCCACATCACCCGAGCTCCTCTGGGCTCCGCCGCCTGATAATGTGTGCCGCCCCCTCTATATTAATTCCAGCCCAGTGTCGCCCGCCGATCCACAGATGTCTCGATCGGCGGACAGGACCAGGCTGCAGTGACCATGGAGGAGGTGTGCATATATCATCACATGGCCGAGTGCGAGAGGCCCTAGGGGGACATAGAATGGTGGCTCATTAGAATATTTTTATTAAAGTCTTTTTTTATGACAATGGGGCACATTTACTAAGGGTCCGAACACCGGATTTTTTGTCGGATTTCCTGACTTTTTACCGTTTTGCCCCAAATTGCCCCGGGTTTTTGGCGCACGCGATCGGATTGTGGCGCACCGGTGCCGGCTTGCATGCGACACAAATGGGGGGGCGTGGACTTCGGACAACCCAACTGATTCGGACAAACCACAAAATTTAAAAATGAAATTGTGATACAAGATCAGCACTCACATGCACCGGGAAGAAGAAGGTGAACTCCGGCGGACCTGAGCGGGAGAAGCGACACATGCAGGATATCGGGTGCACGATCTTAGTGAATCGCGGCAGCTCCGAATCCTCGTCGGACAGCGCTCAGTGGGAATCGCGACGGGACAGGTAAGTAAATGTGCCCCAATCTGTCCATTACTGAACATACAAAAAGCAAGGCCACGCCCCTAGACATAAAGACGAGCAAGCAAGTTTGGGTCATCAACCATCCGTAAATCTGATGGTAGATGTCCTATAAAATACAGTCAACATGACAGAAATGATGGGGGCCAACACTGATTGCTTGGGACCGGTGAGTGAACACTCAGAGAGAGTAATGATGATGCCCACATGTGGGGCATTATAATTTCGAGTGGGAATGTGTATGTTATGTTTAGGCGTTGGCAATAGGAATTCCTCCCTTATGTAGGGTGGTCACGTGGTGTGGGGTCTGGTGGCCGGACACTATAGAATTTCCTCAGTCACTGCTTTTCATGTGATTTCTTATCTACATAAGAATCACATTGAGCCGGCTGAGGGCAGTTTCAATGTAAATTTTCTGCTGTCGACTAAACTTTTTTGTATAACTGCTGGGTTGGGCCATCGCAGAAGACACTTACCTGAATGAGTATAATACCCATGGCAATGTAAGATGGTTCCCCACTGTTATTGGGCTTCATTATACCTTCTAGCGCTGCCCCTCTTCAATGGCCTCATAGTACCTGTAGGTACCATCAATGTTATCTAATGTTTCAGTGGTCCAAAGCAGAGGTGGCTCCAGCAGGTCCACCAGAACCCTTGACCCTACATGATTACTAGCCCAATTCTCCTGCTGGTAAAGCAGAACCAGGGGGTATTAAGGCTGCCATGGGCCGTGGGCTTTATGAGTGTTGTTGCCCCTCCAAGTCTGGAATCCCTTCTGGTACTAGAATCAGCTTCTTGGAGCATGGAGGATGTGTCCTTCTGCTGCTTTCTTTCTGTGGTTCCAGGACTGTTGGAGGACCAGCACAGGTCCTGAAATGCCTCTTGTGTGTGTGTGTATTGAGAGCAGGAACAGATGTACAAGGATTTCATGGGTGAAGGTCCTCCTGAGTATAAAATTTTGAGTGGAGTTAGTTTGGGTGGCCATGGGCCCCATGGAAGGCTTGGGCCCAGGACTACCACCCAAACTGCCTAGATTATAATGCCACTATTGAGAAGAACTTACCATACAATGGGGCTCATTTACTTACCCGGTCCAGTCGCGATCCCTCAGCGCGTTGTCCGACGTGGATTCGGGTTCTGCCGGGATTCACTAAGGTCGTGCGCCCAATATCAAGTAGGTGTCGCTGCTGCACCGAGGTCCGCCGGAGTTCACCTGCTTCTTCTCGGTACATGTAAGTGCGTAATCTTGCAACACATTTCGTTTTTTAAATTCCGTGTTTTTTCCGAATCCGTCGGGTCGTCCAACGGACACGCCCCCTGATTTCTGTCGCGTGCAAGCCGGTGCCGATGCACCACAATCCGCTTGCGTGCGCCAAAATCCTGGGGCAATTCGCCGCAAATCTGAAATCCTCGGGAAACCCGACGAAAGTGCGGCATTCGGACCCTTAGTAAATGACCCCCAATGTGTTGTACTCCTGTTACATTGATGCAGAGATTGTGAGTTCTTGTGATTTTACAGACCTATTAAAATGTTTGAAGTCTTGTTAAAAGAAGTTACATCGAGTATCGGAGATACATGTTCCACGTATGACCCAAGACCCAGGCATTTACTGCTCTGTAAACTCTCTTTACATTTTTGAGAATGTGCAAAATCAGCACCAAACAATGATTCATGGCACATGGTCAGTCTAGGGTTCCAGGTTCCCACCAAAGGAGGTGATTCTGAGGGTCCACCAAGCATTAGGATATGTGTCCACTTGTAACTGCATCATCTATAAGATCTAAAAGGTTGTTGTGACTCCACCCATAAGAACTAATCCCCAGTGGGAAGTGGTTGTCTCCATGTTCGATCCCAAATAGGGTGGTCCTTAAATGGACCACAGAGGCCAATGTATGGTTCAGGGCTTGGGACTAGTGTAGAATCCTGCTGGGCAAGTCTAGCCATTTTTAGGGCTGTTTTGATGGAAAAACTGACACCATGGGGCAGATTTACTTACCCGGTCCATTCGTGATCCAGCGGCGCGTTCTCTGCGGTGGATTCGGGTCTTCCGGCAATTCACTAAGGCAGTTCCTCCGACGTCCACCAGATGTCGCTGCTGCGCTGAAGGCCGCCGAAGTCCGCCGGAGTTCACGATCCTATACTTGGTGAAGGTAAGCGCGTGTCCAGCGACATTTTTTTTTTTCGTTCGGCCACGGCCCCCGATTTCCGTTGCGTGCATGCCGGCGCCGATGCACCACAATCCGATCGCGTGCGCCAAAATCCCGGGGCAATACAGGGAAAATCGGCACAAATCGGAAATATTCGGGTAACATGTCGGGAAAACGTGAACGGGCCCTTAGTAAATGACCCCCCATATGTTGGGTCCTGTCACAGACACTGAACATGGGGGACTATAGCTAGAAAGTTATATGAGGAGGCATGTGACAGACTCTCCTTCGGAAACAGGGGTCCGGAACCTTGGCTGAGAGAGCCATACAATATGTCCCCCAGTAGATATAACCAGGGATATAAGGAGCCGTGCACCTGTGTGACATCACATGACCAGGGATATAATGAGCCGTGCACCTGTGTGACATCACATGACCAGGGATATAATGAGCCGTGAACCTGTGGGACATCACATGACCAGAGAAATAATGAGCTGTGCACCTGTGTGACATCACATGACCAGGGATATAATGAGCTGTGCACCTGTGTGACATCACATGACCAGGGATATATAACGAGCCGTGCACCAGTGTGACATCACATGACCAGGGATATATATATAATGAGCAGTGCACCTGTGTGACATCAGATGTCCATAGATATAACAAGCCGTGCACCTGTGTGACATCACATGACCAGGGATATAATAAGCTGTGCATCTGTGTGACATCATATGACCAGGGATATAACGAGCCGTGCACTTGTGTGACATCACATGACCAGTGATATATATAACGAGCCGTGCACCTGTGTAACATCAGATGTCCAGAGATATAACGAGCCATGCACCTGTGTGACATCACATGACCAGGGATATTACGAGTCGTGCACCTGTGTGACATCACATGACCAGGAATATAACCAGCTGAGCACCTGTGTGACATCACATGACCAGGGATATAACAAGCCGTGCTGCCTAATAGAAATCCAACCCCTACTGAATTTTCCCACTTCGGTCTTTGCTATGGATATGTGTGCCACTAAGAGCTAAACACAACGGTAGCAAGTCCCCCTGCTAATTCCTCACAAAATGGTAAAAGATGCAAATTAAAATAAAAAAAGTAGAACGTTATTGTAGCCCTAAGAAGGGCTGTTGGGTTCTTTGAGAATCACTCCTGCCTAACAGTAAGCTAATAGAACACCCTAACGCTTTCCCTGACCAGCAGCAGCTCTCTCCCTAGCGGCATCCAGAGACAGAATGATCCGAGCAGCGCGGGCAGCGGCTAGTCTATCCCAGGGTCACCTGATCTGGCCAGCCAACCACTGCTATCCACGTGTAAGGGTACCACGTCATGCTGGGTGGAGTGCAGAGTCTCCTGGCTTGTGATTGGCTCTGTTTCTGGCCGCCAAAAAGCAAAACGGCGGGAGCTGCCATTTTCTCGAGCGGGCGAAGTATTCGTCCGAGTAACGAGCAGTTTCGAGTACGCTAATGCTCGAACGAGCATCAAGCTCGGACGAGCATGTTCGCTCATCTCTAGTTATTATATATAGATATATAGATAATTAATAATAATTCCTTTATTTATATAGCGCACACAGATTACGTAGCGCTGCACAGAACTTGCCAAATCAGTCCCTGTCCCCAATGGGGCTCACAGTCCATTCCTGCTTGGCTATTATACAGGCATTTGTGATATTCTGAGATACTCTGTGATCTGGCATAATCTCTGCCAGGATGGATTTAGCAGAGATTATAGTTATAATCTCCACCAGTTTTCCGCCCCCAGGCAATCAGATGTCCATCACTTTGGGTGTGAGTGGGCAAAAAGAAGAAAACTGCTGGTGATGGCTTAGTAAATTACCCTCTGTGTGTTTTGTTGTGATCCTACTTGACTTCTTTTCAGCCTTATGATTTAGTACTCCGCCGCCATCTTGGTTTTTACCCGGTTTTCTTTGGCTTTGCCCGGTACACTAATGGTGCACAGACACCAACCACTTGCCACCATCTTAGTCTGTGCACCACCAGTGGGCATGGACCTGTCACTGTCAGTGGGACTGGATCAAGAAGAGGACCTGGGAGGGGCATCAAAAAGGTGAGTACAGGATGTAAAATTGTGCTCGAAAACTCAGCTTATTCTCTGGTATATACGGTAATTGTGGCGTAATATGGTGGATGTTCAGATACACAAATGTCTTCCCGTAACATTTATAAGATTAGAAGACTCCTTTAAAAATATTATCAAATGCTCAGAACTTAGAACGTGGAGACGGTGAACACATTCAAGGCTTTATATGTGCCAGTGATAATATTTATACAATGTATCAGATAATATTTATACAATGTATCAGATAATATTTATACAATGTATCAGATAATATTTATACAACGTATCAGTGATTGTATATGGATATCATGTAGGTGTCCTGACTAAACCAGACCTGGTGGATAAAGGAGCAGAAGGTGAGTGTAGTCCATAACCGAGTCTACAGCCTAAGGAAGGGATACATGATGGTCAAGTGTCGGGGACAGATGGAGATACAGAATAACATCTCCCTGGAAGAAGCCATAGACAATGAGAAGAAATTCTTTGAAAACCACGGACAATTCAGGTAAAAGCCTCTTAATATCCTAATATCCCTCCTTATTTCCAGTAACCTGGTGCAAATGTTACTCGGATGTTACTCAGATGTTACTCAGATGTTACTTACTGTATGTCTCAGGGATTTGGTCTAAAATGACTCCATGTACAGTAAGGAGCTGTTTGTGGGGTAACTATAGGGAGCGCAGGGGTAGCAGTCACTAAGGTGACCACAGTATTATAAATGACCATGGCTGGGCGAGGGTCTAAGGGCTTTACGTTACACATTTGACTCCTTCTTACTTACTACATTCCTGTGCTGAAAATTGGATACATAGGAACAGATACCATTGGCAGTAGTGGGAATCTGTTGGCTTTTACCCCAGGGTAAGGTCATTTGACAGTCAATCTACGGAGACAGTGCGGAAGGGACAGTGCCGACACATTTAGTTGACATACATGGTGGCAGGGGTGTGTTAGGGATTTTTATGCAGGGCCCCAACAGCCCTCTTGACTTTTGTAAGGTGAGTCCTTATTAACCCTTTCATGATTGAACATACAGACCAAGACATACACGTCAATCTCTTAGTCAGGATCTTCTCCCTTTAATAATCAAAATGCATAATATATAACAAACAGAAGAATCATCAAAGGGGCGTGAATAGTATACTGCAAAGCTATTGGTCATCAGCAAATTCTGGGAAAAGAAAGTTAATTAATTGTGCTCAGTTCTCAGAGACCTTGTACACAGATATTGTTTATACTAGTTTGCTGAGAAGAAGGTGATAAGTGGCTCCAGAATCATATTATTATGCAGCTTCGAGGACAGACTGGCATCTCATTAAATGTCAAAGGGTATTAGCTGACAGGCAGCAAACATGTTACATAAAATGAAGTTTGAATCATGACATTAACTTGACAATGGTCAGGGAACATGGCCGCTGTATCTAAGATGGCGGACAGTAGTCAAGATGGCGTCCGAAACCAGTGCGACCTCCTTAACAGGTGTAACTACAGTGTCAGCAGCCATAGCAGCTGCTATGGGGCCAGCAGTGTCAGGGGGCCCCGTCATCTGACCTGACGCAGTAAAGAATAAAAGATGTGCACCGTTACATACAGATTATGCTACACATTGTACAACATATTGGGGCACATTTACTAAGGGTCCGCACACCACATTTCCGTCGGGGTTTCCCGACAATTTCCGATTTGCACCGCATTTAACAGGGGTTTGCGATTGGATTTTGGCACCGACTTTCATGCGACACAAATTGGGGCGCATGGCCGTTGGATGATCCAACTGCTTCGGACAACGCGTGGGATTTATCATTTAAATCAAATCATCAGCCCAATGAAAGCTCAAAATTGTCCATATCTGAGCATTATTAAAACTTAACTTTCATTCATCAAATAGGAAAAATATCAGACAATTTGTGCTTTCACACTCATGTGTATCCTCCTATGTGCAGGTATAATAGTCCCTGTATTTCTGGCCTATTGAATGTCAGGTTCTTTGTTTTTTCTGGTCATTTAGATGTAGTGTCAGTAGGTGGCGCCAGAGGACTGCACTCTAGGATTCCATGCACATTGTCATAGCAGATGTCTCCTGTAAATACTGACAGTATATGCAGATTGGAATTGTACATCATCTTCCTAAGCCTTAAAGGGCTTGTCCACTTTTAGCATGTTCCAGCAAAATAATTGATATTATTTGTGTGATGAAAAGTTATAACATTTTCCAATACACTTTCTGTATCAGTTCTTTTCTTTACTTCCTATAGATAAACACCGTCCATGGTCATTTGATGTCACACAGGTGCACGGCTCATACAGTGCACCTGTGTGACATCACATGACCAGGGATATAATGAACCATGCACCTGTGTGACATCACATGACCAGGGATATAACGAGCCGTGTACCTGTGTGACATCACATGACCAGGGATATAACGAGCCGTGTACCTGTGTGACATCACATGACCAGGGATATAACAAGCCATGCACCTGTTTGACATCACATGACCGGTGACCAGTGTTTATCCGCAGGAAGTAAACAATGAAGCTTCCTATAGAATGACAGCAAGCAGAGATCTAGAAAACGGAGACAATTTGTTACAGAAAGTACATTGTAGAAATTTTCATTACATAAACAATGTCCATTATTTACTGAAAGTGGACGACCCCTTTAAATGTTCTGGAAGGATAAAGATGTGACTTGACCTTTATAAGAAGATTCTGAGTTTTATCTGCAAACTTTATAACTTTGCACTGTTATCGGTTATCGTTGCTGTGTACAATGTGTTCAGTGCGTGTCAGGGTGTAATGTATGTGCCGGCCAATGTATAGAGAGAGGAATATATGAAACGGGGACATGTGGCACTGGGTGACAGGGGTGACATAAGGTCATCAGATGGGGAGGACATGACAAGCTCCCCCTTGTGGCTGCTTTGTGTTTCAGATATTACAGAAGTCGGGTTACTGTTATAATCCTCCACCCAGAAAACAGAATGTGACTATAGATTAGCTACAGTCTCCACCACAACAGCTCAACCTCTAACAGTCATGCTGCTAATACTGGCTGCAGAGAGCACAGAGCACAGCAGTGTGAGGACACACCCCTGATGCATTTGAGTAAACTTCAATCCTGCAATATAAATCCATGTTTCACAGTCCTGCTGCTACTAACAACATACACAAAGTTCTGATTACACAACTTTCCTGGGGACAATATCTAAAACTGGCTGAAGAGAGCACAGAGCACAGCAGTGTGAGAACACACCCCTGTGCACTTAAATTAACTTCAATCCTGCAGTATAAATCTATGTTTCACAGTCCAGCTGCTACTAACAACATACATACATTTCTGATTACATAATTTCCGGGTACAATACCTAATATTGGCTGCAGAGAGGACAGACAAAGCAGTGTGAGGACACGCCCCTGTGCACTTGAATAAATTTCAATCCTGCAATATAAATCCATGCTTCACAGTCCTGCTTCTACTAACAACATACACAAAGTTCTGATGGCGGATCCATCAATCCAAGTCGTCACCTCGTCTATCAGATGTTTTTATTGGTTCTTTATTGATCTGGTTAATGAGTTGCAGCGTTTATTGTACAGAGCAGAGCTGTGACCTTCGTCTCACTTGTAGACTGATATTTGTGAATGAGCAGAGCTGTGTCAGCGCCGCAACGTCACCAAACGACTGTAAGTCTCCGTAATGTCAGCAGCTCAGCTCTATGTAAGGTGGATGCCTATATAATGGCAGCTTAGATACAGCAGCTCAGCTCTATGTAAGGTGCATGTTCATATATAATGGAGCTTAGATACAAGCCAAAGCTCAGCTCTATTAAAGTGGATGCTTAAATAATGGCCAGCTTAGCATAAGCAGCTCAGCTTATAAAAGGTGGTATGCCCATATTAATGGCAGCGTAGATACAGCAGCACAGCTTGTGACGGTGGAGCTTTATAAGGCAGCGTAGATACAGAGCTCAGCTCTAGTAAGTGGCTGTCTATATAATGGCAGCTTAGATACAGCAGCTCAGCTCTATATAAAGTGGATGCTTAAATAATGGCAGCTTAGATACAGCAGCTCAGCTTTATAAAAGGTGGATGCCCATATAATGGCAGCTTAGATACAGCAGCACAGCTTTGTGTAAGGTGGATGCTTATATAATGGCAGCTTAGATACAGCAGCTCAGCTCTATGTAAATTGGATACCTATATAATGGCAGCTTAGATACAGCAGCTCTGCTCTATGTAAATTGGATACCTATATAATGACAGTTTAGATACAGCAGCTCAGCTCTATGTAAGGTGGATGCCTTCATAAAACAGCTTAGATACAGCAGCTCAGTTCAATGTAAGGTAGATGGCTACATATTTACAGCTTAGATACAGCAGGTTAGCTCTATGTAAGGTGGATGGCTAAATAAAAGCAGCTTAGATACAGCAGCTCAGCTCTATGTAAGGGGGATGCCTATATAATGGCAGCTTAGATACAGCAGCTCAGCTCTATGTAAGGTAAATGCCTATATAATGGCAGCTTAGATACAGCAGCTCAGCTCTATGTAGGGTGGATGGCTACATATTGGCAGCTTAGATACAGCAGCTTAGCTCTATGTAAACACCATAGGAGAGCAGCTTGTGGCCACTTACATCATTTCCCTCTCGTGTCAGGTAGGTGTCACCCCCTGCTCATGTCATGGCTTTTATGTCAGGAGAACACAATTAGGAAGAAAAGGGGAGAAATAGGAACATAATAATATCTGAGATAATCGACTGTATGAGCAATGTGGAATAAATTCCCATAAGTTTTATCCAATTTGTGTAACTATATATATATATATTACAATTACTATGAGGGATTGGTTGCTCCAAAACACCAAAGTTCAGTACTGAGTACACCCCAAAATGGTGCAGATGTAGGGGGAGGAAAGGTTACAGGGATCCTAAAGGCGCTTATAGGGTGCTATGAATAGATTGTATACTGTCCCATAATTGTCATTTTATAGATGATTCCTGGAGTCTAAAATGAATGTAAAAATCTAAAAAAAAAAATCTATTTTTTTCAAAAACACAAGTGTGAATGGAGTCTGTATGGTTATTCCTATGTCGCCATCTGCTGTTGGCTCTGTGTAATTCACTCAACCAATGTCACACAATGGCAGATACTACAGGAAGGGCCGGCGCCAGCACTGGGAAAACCTGGGCAAGTGCCCACATAAGGCTCTACATAAGGAAACCATGGGGGTGAGCTGCATCTCATGAATCCATAGGGTATGAGGGGAGCTGTATATAAAATAACCATGAGGGGGCTGTGTGTGATGATAAACTAGGGAATATTTTAGGTAACAGGAGACTGTTTTAGGTTCTGAATTTTGAATGCTGCCAAGTGAGTGTCCTGCAAAGGGGCCCACTGAGGCTCTGTCACCCAGGGGCCTACTGCAACCTGGACCCGACTCACTACTGGACCCTGTAGTGATGGGTGATGGGTCACCTGTCTGACTGCATTGTTCTAGCTGTAAAGTTTAGTGGAGGGGGATCGATAATGCTGTGGGGTTTTATCCACGTGTCGACTTAGACCTCTAAGTGCAAGGACAAGATGTGCAAAGCTCCAGGTTGCTAAGTATTCATGCCTCTCGCCACCTCATTTTCCAGCATGGTAGAGGGAAGTGTCGTCATACAGGATGGGGGGACAATTAGCAGCCCGGAGCACCGGATATCGCGTCCCAGTGCTCCAGGCTGCTTTTTGTAAGTCATTTTTGTAAGTCAAAATGGAGAAGCCGTTAGGTAAGTATGTTTGATTTAATTTTGTTTTGCTCTGTGGTAGCTGTCCTTTAATGGACATTTCCTAATTTTCCTAATTTCTTATTAAAAATATTCAACCCATACTGCACCAAACAAATTCTACTAAAATATATTATATATCTGAAGCTGGAGTTTGTCCATTTTATCACGACTCCGACTTTAACCCAAATGGTCATCGACTCTGGATTCCACAGCCCTGAAATTTTATATGGATGGGGGTGTGTTGTGTGGTCAATAAGAACATGGATGGGGGTGTGTTGTGTGGTCAATAAGAACATGGATGGGGGTGTGTTG
>CM033643.1:223192581-223297252 GCA_019512145.1 Engystomops pustulosus | reverse complement strand
TCTTAACTCTCTGTATTGGAATTTCCTTACACTGCTGTGCTCTTAGCTCTCTGTATTGGCATGTCCTCTCTCTGTATTGGCATGTCCTTACACTGCTGTGCTCTTAGCTCTCTGAATTGGCATGTCCTTACACTGCTGTGCTCTTAACTCTCTGTATTGGAATTTCCTTACACTGCTGTGCTCTTAGCTCTCTGAATTGGCATGTCCTTACACTGCTGTGCTCTTAGCTCTCTGAATTGGCATGTCCTCACACACGAAGATGGTCCGAAAACAAGAAAGGAAACTCCAGTGAGCGGCATTCTGATGGGCGGAAATGCCTAAGTTGATGCCAGAGGTCAGAGGATAATGGCAGACTGGTTCGAAGCTGCATAGAAAGGCAACAGTGACCAAATCGCCACCCTTACAACCAATGTAGGCAGACAGAGCATCTCTGAAACGCACAACGTCCAACTTTGTTGAGGCAGATGGGCTACAAGCAGCAGAAGACCACACCGGGTGCCACTCCTTTCAGCTAAAGACAAGAAATTGGGCTCTTGGCACCATCTTTGGGTCCCATGGTACACATTGAGCATCGTTGCAACGCCACAGCCTACCTGAGTATTGTTTGTGCCGGCATGTCCATCCCTTTATGAGCACAATGTACCCTGTAACATTGATGGCTACTTTCAGCAGGATAATGCGTCCATTATAAAGCTGGAAGCATCTCAGACTGTTTCTTGAACATGACAATGAGGTCCTGACTCAATGGCCTCCACAGTCACCAGTCTCAATCCAATAGAGCAGTGGTGGCGAAACCTATGGCACGAGTGCCAGAGGTGGCACTCAGAGCCGCTCTCAGGGCAGCGCTGTCGCCATCACTCCAGCAGAGATTGGCCAAGGACTCTGGCCTCTTGCAGTCCCAGGCGCCGGCAGGACCCTGATAGGAGGCTACAGCGATCCAAACGTCTGCTCCTCTCTTTCAACTTGTTTGGTGGTCCTCCGTGTACTATGACATATGTTAAACCGTGACAGAGGCAGGAGTAATAATACTGCTTAACATTGTCGGCACATTTAAAAAAATATGTGGGTTTTGGTTGTGTTTGGGCACTCAGCGTCTAAAAGGTTACCATCCTGAAATAGAGCATCTTGTGGATGTGGTGGAACGGAGATTCACATCATGGATGTGCAGCCACAAATCGGCGCAACTGTGTGATGCCATCATGGTCACAATGGACGCAAAATCTCTGAGGAGCTTCCAGCACACTTGTTGTATCTATGCCACGAAGAATTGCAGGCAGTTCTGAAGGCAAAGGGGTCCAACCCTTACTTTTCTCTAGCATGGTTACCTAATAAAGTGGCCGGTGAGTGTAGATGTGATATGAGATAGATAGATAGATAGATAGATATATGCGATAGAGAATAGAAAGAGAAGATATATTGACGATAGAAGATACTATGAGATAGATATGGATAATAGATGATAGATAGATAGCTAATAGATATGAGAATAGATGAGATAGATAGATAGATATGAGTATAATAGATAGATTGATATTAGATAGATATAGAATAGATATGATATAGATAGTAGATAATAAGATTATAGATAGATAGATATGAGTAGATTAGATAGATAGATAGATAGATAGTAAAGATAGATAGATAGATCTATGAGATGATTAGATAGATATAGATAGATAGATATATATGAGATAGATAGATAGATTGAGGATTAGATAGATAGATAGATAGTATTAGATGATATGAGATAGATATGATGATAGATATGATAGATAGATAGAGAGAGATATATATATATGAGATAGATAGGAAAGTACTATCGATAAGATAGATAGATATGAGATAGATAGATAGATAGATATTGATAGATAGATATGAGATAGATAGATATGTAATAGATAGATAGATAGAGATAGATAGTAGATAGATAGATAAGATGATAGAGATGATAGATGATAATAGATAGATAGAAATATATGAGATAGTAGGTATAAGATATGAGATGATAGATATGAGATACGATGGATAAGATAATAGATTAATAGATATAGATAGATAATAGATAGATATGAGATATAGATAGATAGATAGATAGATTATGAGATAGATGATGATGAATATGAGATAGGATAATGGATAGATAGATAGATAGATATGAGATAGATAGATATAGATAGATAGATGGATAATCGATAGATATATAGATATGATAGATAGATATGACTTGAATAGATAGTATAGAGAGATAGATAGATGATAGTATGAGATATATAGATAGATATAGTAGATAGAGAGATAGATAGATAGATAGATATGATATGAGATAGATAGATGGATAGATAGATAATAGATAGATAGATAGATAGATATAGATAGATAATGATAATGAGATAATAGATAGATTTGGATAATATGAGCATAGATAGATAGGATAGATAGATAGATAGATAGATATGAGATAGATAGATGATAGATATATAAGAAGTAGATAGATAGATATTAGATAGATATAGATAGATAGATATGAGATGATAATGATGATAGTATGAGAATAGATTAGATAGATATATAGATAGAATAGATAGATATGAGATAGATAATAACCATGGTTAGACAGATCTGCTGACAGGTTATTATATCCCTCGGATGCAGGTTTCTGGGGTCCATATGGTGACCACCAGCACTCGGTGGATTTGCAGCTCATGAGACACGTCCATTATTCGGCACAATGGATATTAATGTCTCTTATATCTCAGATTTATTGTGTGTGATTCCTCCACATCAGACATCTGGCAGTGAGAGGAGGATGATCTGACAAGTGGCATTGTCTGATGTTCTCAGTAATGGCCGGAGATGATGTGGTCCTGGGGTCCGGTGGGATCCTGGCAGTGGCCCCATTATCCTCCTCCCGATGCTCCGTCCAGGAGACGCAGAGATTTCTTATTATTGGGATTTCCGTTCCCACGTGTAATTGAATAATAGAGGAATTGGGAGGTTTTTTTTGTTTGATTGAACTTCAAAAAGTTCCTTAGGAAAGTGCAGTCTGTTTGCTGTTATCAGCTTGTTGTTTATGGGGGGATCCGTGTTTACAGCCAGCGGATCGTATCAAAGGAAACTGGGGAGATGTGGACCCTGAGGTCTCCATTTTCAGTTAATTTCCACCTAGAAGCTTTACATTGTTCTCTGACTGTGATGTTATCTGTGCCCATCAGTACAGACCAGGCCCCTCGAAGGATTAGAAGAATGTGGCTGCTTTCTTCCAAAAACAGCGCCACCACTGTATACAGGTTGTATGTGGTATTGCAGCTCAGCTTTATTCACATGCAGTAGAGCTGACACGTCATAAAGTCGCCTCTGGTGTCAGAGTTGTAAAGTTTATGTGTAAGTGAAGCTAAAGAGTTGCAAATGTGCAGGGATTATAATAGTCAAATAGATGATTTTTTGAAGTGGCTTGTCAAAAGTCTTCCTCAGCAGCAGTGAAGTGGGTGGGGACTAACTGCTGCCTGTATCTGCCCTGAAGCTGAGTCAAATTATGGCTGCACAAATTTAACAGTAAAACCAGTGAGATTTGACAAGGAAATCCACTGAACACTACATAGTATACATACAATACAATAGTACATACAATATAGTGACTAGCCTGGCTTTCCTCATATGGAGTAGCATGCAGCATGTAATAAGTTGTAGAAACCAGCAGTGAAACAGTTACATGATGTATATAGGATTTTTGAGCACTAAGGTTTATTAGCGTCTCTGATTTGTAGAAACTGCTTGGAGGTATAGCAGAAGGTGTGGGAAAGGGGCTGCAGAGCAGTGTATGGAATAGCTTACGGTGAAGAGAGAGAGACAGAGAAAGTACTAGAGAATCTCAGCCTGGGATGGAGGATCTGATACTGCAGAAGGGAGACTATTCTGTGTCTCCACTGTAATGGAATCACAGGAGAAATCAGCACAGCCAGGAGACAAAGCCGCTGCAGAGCCAGGCTAAACTGCTACAAATTCCTACAAACACTGACATCCGAGATATATCTATAACAAATGTATGTCAAGTGTATGTCACCACAGGCAGTGCATGCTCATTATATCCCTGGACATGTGATTGTCACACGGTGCACAGCTCTTTATCCCTGTCATGTGATGTCACACGTTGCGGCGGCTGCTTATATATCGGTCATGTGATGTCACACACGGTGGGCATCCTTGTTTTATATCCTCTGGTCTTGTATGTCAGAAACGTGTGCATGGCTTGTTTAATCCCTGGTCATGTGATTCACACGGTGCACGGCTGGGTTAAAATCCGCTGTGCATGTGATGTCACACAGGTCGCCCGATGTCTCGTTGTATAATCCCGGACATGTGATGTCACACGAGTGCATCAGCTCGTTTAAACCCCTGGTCATGTGATGTCCCACGATGCACGTCTCCTAATATCCCTGGTCAATAGTGAATGTCACACAGGTTCGTTGCTTTTTTTCCCTTGTCATTGTTATGTCACAGCAGTGGTCACTTCTCCTAATCTACCCACTGCTTATGTGATGTCACACAGTTGCACGTCTCCTGAATATCCCTGCTTAATGTGTGATTCAGCACAGTGCAACGTCTCCTAATATCCCTGGTATGTGATGCACACCAGGTTATCAGAGCTGTTGGTTATAAGCACAAATTTGTGCCCAGTGTTGACATTACATGACGCAGCGGTTAACGGCCTGCACCTGTTTGACCTATCCATGACGATAGATATCAGAAGTCAACAATGCCTGTATAATGACAGCAAAAAGGCAAGATGTAGAACCATGGAGGAATCGATCTACAAACTATACTGAAATTTACTACTTACACAAATAATATCATTCTGTGGCTTTGGCGACCCCTTTAATTGGGACATCACTGACATCACTAAGCATACAACATTATTATTAAGTAACGGGTAGCAAATTACTCACAATTGCTGCCTCCTCTATATATAGACTAAATATATTAAACAAAAAGACCCCCAAACATGGCGTCTCATTGGCCGCTACATCATGGGCTGCCGTTTCCGCAGACCTTAGCAATACAAGTACAGACGGTTACGTACAAGATAGGTTCCATAGGTTTGTTCTTAAGTTGAATTTGTATGTACGACTAAACTGTAGATTTTTTATTACATTGTTAAAAAAATTTGGCCCCAGTACAAGTTGGAGTTTGCAAAGTTTTTGGTCAGTAATACCTGGACAGAATGGTCAAGATTATCAATATAAGCTTCATTACAGACACCTTACAGCGATCATGGCAGCCTGGACTATACGTTAACATCCAGGAGGTCACTCAGCAGGTCCACAGTGGCAGAGGTGGTCCCGTCTGTAACTAGGGGTCGTCTGTAAGTCGGGAGTTTTTAAGTAGGGAACCGCCTGTATAAGCACAGACAGATCCTGACCGGTCCGGGCCCCACAACCTCAATCCTTCAGATCCAAGAAGTAATATGTTTAGCCCTCATCTTTACTAGGCTCGTTGCCACCACCGCAGTGTGTAGGCAACGCCAGGTGTAGACCTGAAATCAGGCCGTGAGTCCGGACATCAGAAGGCTTCCGTCTCTTCCTCGTTCCGTACTCTTAGTACTTTTTAGCAGCTGAAAATTAAAATAAGCTGTCAGTCTACCGAAAAAAAAAAAGAATTCGGATCAAAATAAATCAAACTAACTATCTGCAGATGTTTGGAAAGAAAATATTTGAGTAACTTCTTTTCAAAGACAGATCTACTGCTTTGGGTGTTAATTAGCCGCTGTGCCGGACGTCACTGAACTGCTCCTGATAGTGCCTGACCCGCATGAGCCGCCACTTGTATCCTGGTGGCGAGGAGCCCAGCTGCCAAATCCGGAACCGGTGCGTTAGTGACAAATCGCAGGCGTGTCTGGCATCCAGGGGTTAATTTATCTCACAACAGATTCTATAGGCTATAATTACGGGTGGGGGGTTTGCGTTCAGATCGGACAGGACAAATGGGATGACAGAAACGCAACAGTATCAAGTATACAACAGAGATGGGAGAAAGAGGCCGAAATTCATGGATGGTACTGTGGGATTATGGAAAAGAATAGAGATAATGGTAAATGTAACAGAAAGGCAGAGTACAGGCAGAGACAGGAAGCGTTACAATAACAGAACTTAGACAGGAAGGATACAAGAAGAGAACAAGACAGGAGAATAACACAGAAGAATGTCAGAGACGAGATGGATCAAGAAAGAATAAAGACAGGAAGGATAAAAAGAAAGAGACAAGTACACAACGACAAGAAGTACAAGAACAGAACAGAGAGGAGAAACAGGAAATGAACTCAACCCAATAACAACTAGAACAGATAAGTAAGACAGCTGACAGGAAGACAGAACATAACATAGACCGGAAGAATAAAATAACAGAACAGAGGCATAGAAAAGAAGTACGAAACAGTAACAGACGGAAACAAGAACACGTAGACAGAGAATGGAAACAAGAACAAAGCGGAGATCGAAGCATGGAAGGATACAATAATTTTCAGAAACAGAAGGACAGAAGGAACAAGGCAGATGGAACAGAAGGCATGATCAATGAAACGATACTGAAGAACTAACATGAGCATAGACGGAAGGAGACATTTTAAACGGACTAAGGATAGTACAGCATATGGGGGCAAGCACATGAGTAGCATAACGGCGAGACATGAAGTTCAGAGAACAGAGCATGACATACAAGAACGATGCAGAGCAGAGCACATAACATAGACAGGCAGGTACAAGACATAGTCAGAGACTAAACAGAGACAGGGAGGTTACATAACAAGTACAGAGACATAAGCAGAGACGGAGGTTACAAGAAGCAGAGAGAGACATAACAGAGACATGGAGTACGGAGAACAGAGCAGAGACATAACGAGGACATGGAGGTTCAGAACAGAGCAGTAGACATAGCAGGCATGTGACGAGAAAGAGTCGGAGATCCTAACCGATATGGGGATTGTTCAACGAACAGAGGCAAGGGTTGGGCTGTAAACCCTAGAGATGGTTGTGCGTGAAAATCCCAGTAGATCAGCAGTTTCTGAAATACTCAGACCAGCCCTTCTGGCACCAACAACCATGCCACGTTCAAAGGCCACAAATCACCTTTCTTCCCCATACTGATGCTCGGGAGAACTGCAGGAGATTGTCTTGACCATGTCTACATGCCTAAATGCACTGAGTTGCCGCCATGTGATTGGCTGATTAAAAAATTAAGTGTTAACGAGCAGTTGGACAGGTGTACCTAATAAAGTGGCCGGTGAGCGTATATATCTATCTATGTTATATCTATCTATCTATCTCATATCTATCTATCTCATATCTATCTATCTATCTGTTTAATCTCATATCTATCTAAATATCAAAAATCGTTGATTTATTCCAAATGCTACGTTTTGGCCAATGAGCCTACAGTGATAGCCGCTGCTATGGGGCCCACAATGTCAGGGGGCCCCAGCATCCAGGTTATTGGCTGTGTATATGCTGTATGTCTGTATATGGTATTGTATGTATGTGTGTATTGTATATTGCTGTATGTATGTATATATGGTGTATAAATACTGTGTGTGATTATAACTTACATGTATACGTATATGTATATTTTTTAAGGGGGAATGGGGGGCCCCATTCAGAAGTCTGCTATGGGTCCCGGCCTCTTCTAGTTATGTCCCTGATTACCGGCACACCATCAGTTGTAATGGTAGCAGACCCCCCCATGGGTCTCTGATCCCTCATTTACTCTACAAGTCAAAAAGAAGTCTACCCGACCCACAAAGAAGCTCCGTGGTCCCGTCATCTATGTCGTCACATATGAATCTATGTCCTGCCTCTTATAGAAACTATCCAATAGTTATATTTCACTCTTCTTAGTTGACATAAAACTTTTAAAACTTTTGTTGATGAAAGAATGACAAGAATTCCAGCTCCAAACTCGACATAACCCCTCGTGAAAATTAGCAACGTCGGATAAAAGCTCTCGGAATGTTTTTGGTGGGGGGTCCCATGTTAATATTCATAGAAGGATCCACTTTGTTCAGAACTCCCTGTGGGGTCAGACGATGAGGTTTAAAGTTAGTTCCGCAGAAGGAGAGCAATTTTGGAAAAGTTGAAAAAGTTTTATTTTCCTTTTTTTTTTTTCCCTCCCCTATTAAATATGACTGTGCCGAGCCAAAGGAGAGGGCTCAGGATCAATCATCAGCAAGACAAAAAGAAATGCTGAAGTGAACATGTGCGCCTTATTGAAACTTAGTGTAATCCGAAACAGATACTCGCAAGGAAAAAAAAAACCTCTGGCTCGCCCTCCAGCCACTTCAAAGACCTGTTATCGGTGAGTTGTTGTGGTCCTCTGTGGTGGGAGAACGGAGAGATGGACTGGGAAAGGTCAACTCCAGAGTTTCATTCAATTTTATAAATTTTTTTTATAGCAAAAACTACAACGAAGGTGAAAAAGAAACACATAGATACTACATAGGGTAATGTGTAGCATGATTTGTATGGTAATGGTTACTATAGGGAGCTACTATATGGCCATGTGGAGATACATGGGACATCCAGGACATCTTAGGCTAAGGCCACCTAATGGTAGTTGCCTTATAAGTCAATGCTCAAGCCTTAATTGAAGCCAGACCAAAAAGTAAGTAAGTATAGTAAGTATAACCCCCAAGGTGTTTTGGGGGCTCTTACTCCCCACTAGTAAAGAACATGGTACATTCTGGCAAAGAGAAAGGACTTTGGTGGGCCTCGGGTAGGTGGAGTAGGGAGGTTACTATTTTGCTTTGTGGATATCCAGAGTAAACTTATTGTCACATGTCCCTTTAAAAGTGCTGTTGTGAGAGGTAGGTGAGGGTTAAAATTTAAAATTGTTTGCTTATCTACCTCTCTGTCAGCTCACAAGTAGGCAGTATTCCCAAGTCATTCATTTGCTTTACCCCCCTTTGTTTTTTTTCTGACCTGGTTTACAGTTGCCTGCTTTCTGCTTTTGTTATCTGACTATCCCTTGCCTCATGATTCTGTATTATGTTGTCATCTGATGGTGACTTTGGTTTTGACTACTCTGTGTTCATTACAATTTTGTTTCTGACATACCCTATTTGTCTGACTTGGCCTCCTCACTCTGACTTTTCTCTCTCCCTTTCCCTTATACTAGCCAGACAAGAAAATGTTGCCCAGTTGGGGCTATTATCTAAGGTGGTCACCAAATAGTCACAGGCAGTGGGGTGTATCAGGGCTCACTCTCCTTTCCCCATTCTGACATGACAAGTATATTGAGTAGGTCTTCAATGGTTGTAGAACTACTTTTTTCTCCCTATTATAAATTGGAATTATTTTCTATTCTTGAAGAGCTATAATCCAGAGGTCAGTGTTTTATTTCTGACCTGGTTTACAGTTGCCTGCTTTCTGCTTTTGTTATCTGACTATCCCTTGCCTCCTGATTCTGTATTATGTCGTCATCTGATGGTGACTTTGGTTTTGACTACTCTGTGTTCATTATAATTTTGTTTCTGATATACCCTATTTGTCTGACTTGGCCTCCTCACTCTGACTTTTCTCTCTCCCTTTCCCTTATACTAGTCAGACAAGAAAATGTTGCACAGTTGGGGCTATTATCTAAGGTGGTCACCAAGTAGTTACAGGCAGTAGGGTGTATCAGGGCTCACTCTCCTTTCTCCATTCTGACAGGACAAGTATATTGAGTCGGTCTTCAATGGTTGTAGAATTACTTTTCTCTCCCTATTATAAATTGGAATTATTTTCTATTCTTGAAGAGCTATAATCCAGAGGTCAGTTTTTTTATTTCTGACCTGGATTACAGTTGACTGCTTTCTGCTTTTGTTTTCTGACTATCCCTTTCCTCCTGATTCTGTATTATGTTGTCATCTCATGTTGACTTGGGTTTTGACTACTCTGTGTTTATTACAATTTTGTTTCCAACGTACTCTATTTGTCTGACTTGGCCTCCTCACTCTGACTTTTCCCTCTCCTTTTCCCTCACACTAGTCAGACAAGGGAATGTTGCCCAGATTATCTAAGGTGGTCATCAAGAAGGCACAGGCATTAGGGTGTATCAGGGCTCACTCTCCTTTCCTCCTTCTAACACGACAAGTATATTGCAGAGGTCTTCAATAGTTGTAGAACTACTATCCTCTCCCTATTATAAATTGGAGTTGTTCTTAATTCTTGAAGAGCTACAATCTGGAGGTCACTATTATAAGATCAGGATTATTGATATCGGTAAAGTCTCATAGTCTATGCTAGAGTCATGGGTGTAACAATAGGAAATAAAGAGGCAACAATCCCACCAGGACTTGGTGTTTAGGAGAAGAGAAGACTTTAGGGTTTGTGTCATGACCCTGATGACCCGGGGATCTGGAAATCCCACCTCAGATCCAACATATTGCAAAAATCAATGGAAAGGCAGCCATCCAGGGTCTACATTCCCTAGTTTTTGAAAGAACATTGCTACGCTGCAATCTTTTTGGTATGGTTTGCCAACAGCATCTTTGTATCAAGGTTTTGGTATTATATGTTACCCTATATGGGCATTGCATTACAGCCCATGGAGATCAAGGAGCCCGGGGCCATCTACACATGCAATGTAAAGACATGGGCCACTTGTAATAACAATAAATTCAGTCCAGATGACCTCTCGATGAAGAAATGGAATAATACATTGCAAAATATTTATTGGCCCTGATCCATCCATTGATTCCACAAAGAGAATGAAAAAAAAAAGCCTTCAATGATCTAAAAGGAAAAATCTATAAAATGTCAAATAAATTGGAACCATTTATTGGTCTGGAGAGAAATATAAAAGAATGAAGTGACAAATATTCACTGCAGACATAAGGAAAACCCTCGGAGCCATGAAGACGGGAGCCACAGATAATAAATATTAAATTGAGATCAGTCACCTACAATGTAAAGGGAATCTGTCCACCATGATGTATGGCTCCGGACAACTACATACTGTACATCGCGATTTGTCAACCCTATGGTGAATAAAGGGATTTATTTAATATTTTTTACAGTCTCCCAATTTTTTGGGTGCCTAGAGCTATGGGATGGGTGGGGAGGACCTCAATCGCTAGGCCAATGGCCTAGGGCAAAATTCTATATGGGACTTTCTAGACAATGGCGTCTTGTTTTTCACCCTATACATTTTGCTACTAGGTGGCTATATTCTTAGAAGAAGAAGAATGGGAAAATCCAACATAATGGGGCTGATTTACTAAGGGTCCGCGGACTGCATTTTCATCGGATTTCCCGGCGATTTCCGATTAGTGCCGCATTTAACAGGGGTTTTTGGCGCACGTGAACAGATTTTGGCGCATCGGCGCCAGCTTTCACGCGACACAAATCGTGGGGCGATTCGGACAGATTCGGACTACGCGCGGGATTTAAAATTTTGAATTGTGTCCCAAGACACGCACTTACAAGCACCGGGAAGAAGAAGCTGAACTCCGGCGGACCTCGTCGTGGAAGCGATGGATGCAGGAACTCGGGCACACCAGCTACATGGATCGCGCTGGACTTCATCTTCGTCGGACCGTCCGATTCGGGAATTGCGACAGGACCAGGTAAGTAAATTTGCCCCAATGTGTACAAGGTCCTGGGGTTGCTGTAGACACTGGGCTCCATGATGAGAGTTGGTGATTCAAATGAGTCTACAACCTGTGGGCGTCCAAGTCAACTGTAAGGGAGGATGGCAAAGGGGCGCAGGATGACAGACAGGACAGTGATCCCTAAACTGAGCCCTGTAAAGTTGTCACCCACCTACTAGGTGGCAAGGGACAACCACGAGGGTGGTCCGGATCACAAGAATCACAAGCGGTCTGGGTCACAACAAGAAAGCAGGTACAGAACAGAATCGGAGACAATAGGAATAGTCGAGGGTACAATAGCCAAAATAAAAAACCAGAATAAACTATATCAGCACGGATATTACACTAACTTTATAGTTTCACCAGTTCTTGAGAGCCACGTGTTGCAAAAAAACAGGCAAATCTATGGACCAATGGAAGGTTAAGAGAGAAAGAGCTCCACATCTCCACATCTCGTTTTTGCTAATGGCCCCTCTCTTTCATGTGTCTATCTAAAGGTGGTGTCGTAATAGATTCTTTAGGCCCATCATGTCCAGGTTCCTTGTGCCATTTCATTGGCAATTTGGAAAGGCTGCCCTACTTCTGGATTGAGTGATTGCTTACTGTGCATAACTAAGAGATCGGTTGTCCTGTAGTAGGACTGTCTACTCGATGGTATCTGAGATATCATTTTTGAGGGAACAGTTGGGTTAATTGATAGTCTTGGGCATTTTTTCTTTTTTAGATGGGTCACTAGGTGTCTTGGCGCCGGTACCTCCTACGATTAGTTGTACCTTTTTAGAGAATACAATAACAGCTCCACACAGCTTTTCCACCAAACTAGCTTTTCCATATAAATTAGGGTCCTTCAGAGCCTAATAGGCTATTTAAGTGATGGATGCGGCCCCTGAATAAGAACCTTACTTCAATGAAATGAGAATTTGATCACAGGATGTTTGAAAATATGGTTTCTTTCCCAAAATTTTTCTACCCCATAACACAGAACAAGGTTGAATCTCACAGTAACCAGAAACAAGCCACATGTCAAAACTGATTAGATGTTACAATCCTAACACCATATCTAATCAGAAGAAATGTGATTTACAGTAATACATGATGGCAATATTTACATCCAGATCCAGAACTGAGATTAGCAAATCAACAAGGCCGTGCTCCGATACCTTCACCTCCACGCAACTGTCGGGTCCACGGAGAAGATCTGAGAAGACTTGGACAACTAAGCTAATTGGAATAAGCAGAATTTCATGTATCTCCTATCAAAATCTGTAAAAAATAAGTCATTCACGTCCATTACCCAGAAGGCTTTCAAGCCTGGAGTTCAGAAGAAGATGAGAAAAGTAATTGAGGTCACATCTGCATGAGATTAGGCTTACAATAAATATGAGCTTGGGTTACATGGATCTTTTCAACTCAACAACAAGGCCTATCCCTTTTCTTCAATGACTCGAAAGACTGAATTTGTGTGAACAAAGTTCATGAGTTCAACCCTTACAAAAAAAAAAAATTAAATCAAACCAAGTCCCAGGGGTCGGTGGTAATTTGTCCAACGAGCACAATGGGACCATATATACATGGTCATCAAATCTCGGAAACTTTCCTTCACTGGTCGTAGACCAAACTCTCTCAAGGATGGAGCTGTGAGCTAAACATAAGACACGTATGTTTTGGTTCTCGTGACCTCTCCACCTGTACCGAGATATTATGACATCCAAACCCAAAGTATTCTCATAAGGGGTCGGTGGTTTTCATACATGGCTCCATCTTCTCCATATAGATGAAAAATCTATGTTTACACATGTGCATCTGTTTCTTCATGCTTTTATGGCCTGGAGTTTCATTTGAGCATCTTGAAGTTTCGCATATATCTTCTTAATAAGAATCTGACAATGGTTTGGAGTGGGGGGGGGGGACCTAAGGGATGGAGCTGACTAGATGTTTTCAAACATATTTGGAGGTTTTGGAGAACATTGCTAGTATTTGGATATTGTGGTTTAATAAAGAGAAGCTGGGGAGAAAGTGGCGTGGGAAGATTAAAACCTATTCATGTTTACATAAAAAGATTTCTAGATTAGGTTTAAAGTTAAAAGGACGGCATTCACTATCGGTGCCATAAAATGTGATACCAGAATGAAAGAAGATGGAAGTGTCAAATGTAGATTTTATATAGAAATGTGCAACATTACCCCACCGGGGCCTGATCATAGTGTGGGGGCGGTTGATTTTCCAGGGCCTGGAATGGCTGACTGTTGAGCGGCCTAGCGCCAGATTGTGTCAAGGTTTATGGTCCACCAAAACAAGCTTCATACCTCCTGTCAAGGCCATCAGGGAGAAGCAAGAAAAGGGAGAGGCTACAATGCAGATAAGGGATCTTCCTGGGGCACTTCCGGTATGTGTGGTCACAGATCTCTGAGCAGATGGTGTAGGCGAGGCCCGTGGTGTTAGGGGCAGCCAGGGATCACACTGAACCATAGGAATCTTTTTCAAAACTCACACTTCCTTTATTGGCAGAGACAGTACACAAAGCAGCAAGTCCTATGCTGGTAATGACACACAAGACAATGGACCATTGTGGACCAGTTATTTGGGAGTACCTCAGTCTTGAACCAGTGGTTGAAAGGCTGGCAGCCAGGTCATCTCTGCTGCATCAGCAGCAAAACAGCAACCTCTGCAGCAGTAACACATAATATAGATATTACATTAATTCCTTAGTTGCAGGTATGATGCAATACAGGTTCTTTTTGGGCATTAGATGGCAGCCAATGATCACAATTGGATAGCTTTGGCAAGGAATTATTTGTTAAACCAAAGGGTACTCCAGCCTTAAAGGTGACAGGAGTTTATAGGTGGTACGAGGAAGCTGCCAGACCCTCTCCAGTCGAACAGGAAACTAATCAGGGCATAGTTTAGTAATGACGCGTTTTGCTGGACAATACAAATATGGCTATTCTGAAACAAAGGAGGAGGAGATGCAGTTGTAGGTTCTCTTTAATAGTTCAAGATACTGCATACAGTAAGAGGAGAGGTGATGCAGAACTGGGGAGGCGTCTTTTTAGAGGTAATTCTTTAAAATTAAGAAATGTGCTGCAAATATGACACTACAGGGCTCATTTACTTACCTGTCCCCGGAGTTCCCGAAAGTGCATTGTCCTATGATAATGCACTGTGCGGCAATACACTAAGATGGCGCACCCGATATCCTGCATGTGTCGCTTCCCCGCTCAGGTCCCCGGTGTTCACCTTCTTCTTCCTGATGCATGTAAGTGCATTGAAAGACACAATTTGAAAGTTAAATTCCACGCTCAATCCGCATCAGTAGGATCGTCCGATGGGTCACCCCCAGATTTGTGTCGCATGGAGAGAGAAGAGGCAATAATATCTGTACCTACATCATCTACAATAAAAGACACTAAGAGGCACTAATCGCTGTACTTATTTACAAGAGACCAACATAGAGTAATATCTGTGCATGTTCCATTTACATGGTTAGAGAAAAACATTAATATCTGTGCCTACTTCATTTACATATAGGGAGAAAATATCTGTACTTGCATCTATTACAAACATGGACTAAGATGCAGTTATATATCTACCTACATCATTATGTACTTCATGTGCATCAATTACAAGAAGAGACTATGACGCAGTAATAGCTCTACCTACAACATTCAAATGAGAGAAAGATGCAGTCATGTATGTACCTACATGATTTACACAAGCAGTGAAAGAGATTGTAATTTCTGTAACTACATCAATTACATATAGATTGATAGATATATCAATATTTGTACCTACATAATTTGAATTTAGAGAGGAAGAACCAGTAATACCTGTATTTATATCAGTTACAAGGAGGCACTAAGAGGCAGTAAGGGCTGTACCTATATCATATACAGAGAGAGAGAGAGAGACACAGGGAACCAGCACTATCTGTACATGGAGAGAAAAAGAGGCAGTAATATCTGTACCTACATCATTTACATGGAGAGACAAAGAGGCAGTAATATCTGTGTAACCACATCATTTTACATGGAGAGACAAAGAGGCAGTAATATCTGTACCCAATCATTTAATGGAGAGACAAGAGGCAGTAATATCTGTACCTACTCATTTACATGGAGAGACAAAAGACCCCCGGGCAGTAATATCTGTACCTACATCATTTACATGGAGAGACAAAGAGGCAGTAATATCTGTACCCACATCATTTACATGGAGAGACAAAGAGGCAGTAATATCTGTACCTACATCATTTACATGGAGAGACAAAGAGGCAGTAATATCTGTACCCACATACATTTTAAATGAGAGACAAGAGGCAGTAATGTGTACCTACATCATTTACATGGAGAGACAAAGAGGCAGTTAATATCTGTACCCACATCTTACATGGAGAGACAAAGAGACAGTAATATCTGTACCTACATCATTACATGGAGAGGACAAGAGCAGTAATATCGGTACCTACATCATTTACATGGAGAGACAGAGGCAGTAATATCTGTACCTACATCATTATGATATGGCGAGACATGGAGGCAGTATATCTGTACCTACATCATTTACATGGAGGACAAAGAAACAGTATTCTGTACCTACATCATTACATGAGAGAAGAAGGAGCATATTCTGTACCTACATCTTACATGGAGAGACAAAGAGCAGTAATATCTGTACCTAATCATACATGGAAGAGACACCAAGAGGCAGTATATCTGTACCACATGCTGACATGGACGAGCCAGAAGACGGCGTACGTCTGTCCTACAATCCTTACCGGATACCCTGGAGGCAGTAATATCTGTACCCACATAATTTACATGTAGAGACATGGAGGCAGTAATATCTGTACCTATATCATTTATATGGAGAGAAATGGAGGCAGTAATATCTGTACCTATATCATTTACATGGAGAGACAAAGAGGCAGTAATATCTGTACCTATATCATTTATGTGGAGAGAAATGGAGGCAGTAATATCTGTACCTATATCATTTACATGGAGAGACAAAGAGGCAGTAATATCTGTACCTACATCCATTACGAGCAGATGTAGGGGGCAGTATTTAGTGTGCATGTTGTATGGAATAGGAAATACTACAGCTACTAATGAGTCGCCTACCACAAACACAACCTTTTCCTTTCCCAAAAACAACCTAAATATTATATTTTCTCTGCTTCTATACTATAAGACACGTTCTCTTTACTCTTCCGATATTTGTATACTTGGCACGTGAGTAATAACCTCGTACTCGTACAGGGATACATTGCAATTAGGAGGCTTGTACCGTAGAAACCTCACTCTACCCCGGTGGCCCGTGACACCAAATCTGTACTTCACTAAGTCTCTTTTTGAGAAATTCTTGTTTATATTTTCACAATCAGTGCTTGAACCTTGAACGTCCTCCAAAAATTCCACCGAAGGAACAAAAATGACCTCAAAGCGGCAACCATTCATATATCAGAGCCCGATCCCTCGCTCTACACCGGTGTGTGGTCACATAAGTGTCAAATCAGTCAAGGCCAATGCCCGGCCCGGTATTTATGTGTTTTTTTATATATGCAGTAGCCCATATTTTAGCATAGCCTTATCCACGTTTGTGGTCTGGGTAATTGCACCCAGACTAAGGAGGCGCACAGCAATCATGAAGAAGAAAAAGTCGAATTTCCATGGATTTTACAGGGGGAAAAAAAAAAAATGGAGCCGAGGATGGTAATTTTTCCTTTGATTGTGAGAAGGTTGCACAACATCATGTGTAGTCACGCAATCCTCACAGTTGAAAGGGGTTTACCGAAAATGGAGCCATGTGCAGACAGAGCGATGCAATCAGTGGGGAAGGCCCGACGCTCCATTCGTCCTCTAACCTGTCGTTTCTGTAGAAAAATCCACTATGTTAATGACAAATCCGATCTACGAGACCGAAGGCTAATAGTAAGCATAAGGCTCCATTCATATATCAGAATTTAGGATATTCGGTGATGGTTCATCTCTCCGTTGTATGGACATGCTTGAGATATTTCTTCAAAAAGTGGATTTAGGAAGAAACTCAAAAGTTCTGGCGGTCTTTGTCTTCAACAAAGGAGCCAACTAGAGGTCAAAACTCCTGGACCTCTCACCTTTCCTGATCATGAAGCTAAATATTTGGATAGAACTTTGCAACAAAATATTTGGATAGAACATCGCGACTCAAGTTATAAGGAACGATGGCTCCTTATAACTTGAGTTGCGATGTTCTATCCAAATATTTTGACAAGTGGTTGTGTCACAGACAAAGACATCACCAATTGGACAGTTTCAGATTTTGTAAGGACAAGCCCACAATTGCTAACACCCACTTTTCAATGGGGGTCATTTACTAAGGGCCCGATTCGCCTTTTTTCCGACGTGTTACCCGAATATTTCCGATTTGCAACGATTTCCCCTGAATTGCCACGGGATTTTGGCGCACACAATCGGAAATGGGGGGGTGTGGCCGAACGAAAACCCGACGGATTCGGAAAAGCCGTAGCATTTAAAACAAAAAATGTGTCGCGGAGCTTGCACTTACCTTCACTCAGCCCGGCTCGGTGTATTCCGGGGAACTTCAGCGCAGCAGCGCCACCTGGTGGACGTCTGCCTTAATAAATTCCGTCCGGACCCGAATCCAGCGCAGAGAACGCGCCGCTGGATTGCGAATGGACCGGGTAAGTAAATCTGCCCCAGTGTATTAGGGTATAATACATTATCCAGCTCACCGGTTTGTGAAAGCACATCACGATATTTGCTGGAGATCTTCCCCTTGGACCAGGGTCAACAAGGTAGGAAAAAACATACAAGGATCGGGCTTCGAAACAATGATTGAGTGTTGTGTTTTCAATAAAAAGTTGTCATTCAACTTAATTTGATCCATTGCAAAACCTCTACTTTGATGTCACAAATTTGGGTAAAGGCACTGTTACGATGATGGTTGGGTCCATAGCAGTCATACCCGAAAGGGTAAGAAATGAACAAGGATCCATCACCAAATGTGTTGTGATGTTAATAAAAGCTTGTCATGCAACTTTACTCAAAATCCATCCATAAAAACACTCCATCATATGTAGGACATATATTTGGCATCAGCGCGCCTGTGGGTTTTCGAGTGCAGAACGGATTCTTACTCATGGCAGCCATGGTAACGAATGTGTTTTGCCCTTGAAACACGTCCTACATCTCAGGTTTTTATGGATAGGTTTAAAATAAAGTCGAACGACAAGCTTTTATTGAAATCACAACATGGTTGCTGCTGGATCCTTGTTTGTTTTCGGACCTCTTAGGTTATGACCACTATGGGCGGATCCATCATCGTTACAGTGACTTTACCCCAATTCGTGGCATAATAGTGGAGGTTTTGGAGTAGTATCTTTGTGCGTATGACTAATATTTCTGGAATACCATCCCTCTGCATTAGCTGGAATAGGAAATTCACTCTGCAGGTCAGTGGGCATTGATCTGATTTCCTGGAATTTGACCTACCACTTGTGGACCAATTTGCGTCTGCACTGGGCCAGTAGAAGGTGCCCTACCATCATGCAGACCTGACTTGAGCTTGATGGACCATAAAAAGTGGTAGTACCCCTGGGAAACAGAGGCATGGATGATCAGCTAAGGGGGAATGGTTGGCAGCCACCACTACACTGGACATCAATAATTGTTATTTTGGGGCATTGTGGAGGAGACCATGTAGGGTCATGTAGAGGGCACATCTAGGACACGCATGACCTCTACATACGTGTCTGAGAAGGTTAAGCTAAAGCAATGTGGCATAAAGAGATGGAACCTAAGGGTCACCAAGGTCCCTCTAACCAATACAAAGACCTCAGTACTATAAATCGGGTACCTAGTGGGTACCCAATGCAGATTTTGCAGTGTAGTCTGGGAGCTTCAAGTTGTGCCTTTATTGGAATTTTACAGCTTTATTCGGACAATATACTTTGCCATCCTGAAATATTCTCAATGCTCTCTCTTTGACCCTGAGTCAATGATGTTGGCTATAAAGCAAGTGGGTCGTCATCCTTGGCTGCAGCTATTACATGACTCAGCTCCAAAACCCAGAAGGAAAATTCTGTAATTACATAAATTTATTTCCAAACAGCATAAAAAAAAGAGATATAATTGAAAGGACGCATTGAAGAAGGTGACATCTGAAATAAGCTGCAAAAAAGTGGAAGATCCTACAGGAAACGTTCTTCTGAAAGTCAAATATTGAGAATAATTACCAATAAACTCAAAATATTTGCACAATTTTTGTAATTGAGAAAAAAACATTATCCTATTCCCGTCACTAAGGACCATTCCAGTTAATATGAATCAGATGTTTGCCCATAGGGGGCAGTATGGCTGTTATTGGCAGTGCTGGTAAAGTGAAGAAGACTCTCCTCTGTTAGGCCTCATTCACATGAGTGTGGCTCACCCTGTCCGGAACGGCTGGCTGGAGAAGGGAGAGCGGTCCTCATGGAAAGCCGAGTGGGTGCACTGTGTGCTCATCACACCATGACCGGCTGTAATAGACCTCTATGGGGACTGTGAACTGGCTGAAACATAATCGAAACTCCCAATACGGTCATGTGAATGGGACCTTATGGCCAAGGTGGAAAATTTTTGAATAGGATAAGCCCTTGTATGAGTTATCAATATGCTGCATCTAGTTGTCACTTCCCTTCCCCCACCCCTATGACGACTGATTCAAATATCATGAAATATGGTTCTCATATACTCACAAAGAGCCAAAAAATGTCCTGGGACAATCCTGGTAAAGTCAGATATGGTCTAAAATGTGGTTGGGTATGCAAAACCCTCATCCAAAATGGGTGGCTTCTCATGATTTAGGGGCAGGGTTGATGGGACAGGTTCATGTTTGTTACGACTATGTTTTTTTACAGTGTGGGTGGGCTTTTACTGCCCTAATATTAGTATAGCCAATCAAATCTACACTATTTCTGCTCCCTCTCCCCCTCTCACAGCATTCAGTCTCAGACAGAGGTGGAAACTACAGCTGCATCCCATTCTGCCTTGTTAACTGTTATGTTCCAGAAACATTTTGGGGAAGGGGTACAGAGAACTTTTGTTGAGTGGATCGGAACGGCAAAGTTTGGGTTTGTACCAAACTTTGTGGGTTTGGCTCAACTCACCCCTATCGTTAACGCCCTCAGTCGGTGCTGTACATCGATAATTTTGCAGGTGGCTTTTAAACAGTTAACACTCTGATCTTGGTTGGGATTGGGGTCCAGGTTCGCTAAACACCTGGACAAGTATTTAAAATTTGGTCTCGACCAAACTCAACTGAACCCAAATTTTTATGGGTCTGCTCATCAATAGTCACAACCTTAGTGTCACCTTAGTAATGGAAGGCCCTGAAGTCAGAGCAGGGGAAATACATTTCCATTCCGGCATTCACTTGTTCCTGTTGTTTCATCTGGCCATTTTGTTGCCCTGTGGTGTCTTATGTTTGCATATGTACCCCATGATCTATAAAGTGCTGCGGAATATAATGTTGCTATTTAAATAAGAAATTATTATTATTAACAAGGGTCATAACCCACGCAGAAACACTCACTGTAGATCAAATCTTCACAATAGAAACTGGGATCTAGAAACCTTTAGCTCAGGCACCTTTCCATGGGAGATAATAGTCTCTAAGAACACTAGATCATATAGGATTGGCTAACTGAATTGTAGGACGTACTGGACCATTAAAGCACATTCTTATCCTAAATTTGCATTCTCCAATCACAGAACACCCTTGGAGATAAAATGTACTGGGAGGTGCCTGAGCAATAAGGTTCCTAACTTGCCAGTCCTTTCTATTGTCAACCAGGACCACCAAAGTCTACCTGGGTGACTTTGGTGAGGCCGAGCCATTTGGATATTGCTCTTGGGATACTTCTCTAGTCAAACCGTGGTCCATATTAGGTGCATCAACAAGAAAAACCTCATCAACAGAAACATCTACTGTACCTCCGCTAACCAAGCCATTGGATTGCCCCATTAGGAGCACTATCTTCCTTTCAAACATACCATATATTATAGTTACTGGAGATACTTAAGCCTATGATGAACCACCTGCTCATTCGCATGTTCCATACTCCCATCATTTATTCTACATGAAATCCCAAGAAATTTGGGAACAGCCTCCAAGAAAAGATTCCAGCTCTGAAAGACATGATGAATGTCCTTCCATAGGAAATCTGCTCGTGATCTATTATCGCCGTTCCCGTCTCTAATCTCTTCCCTCTGTTCCCCATCCCCCGGTCATTGAGAACGACCAAATTTGTTCTAAGGAAGCTGGTTAATCAGGAAAATGTTCCCCGTCCTGTGTTTTATTAGCCGACATGTCACTTCCAAATCCTTCAGGTCTTATTTGCTGCAGTAAAACTATTCGGCTACGGATGACTTTGATTATGGGGGCGCAAGTACGGCCCAATGTCAACCCATTGTCTTGACCTACAACTGGTTTGCCTCTGTTAAAGGCTTCAATATGTGGCCTTGGATATTCAGTTTTTATATATGGGCTTAGTTCGAGACCCGGTGGGGTTTTCTGTTGCCTGCAAGGCTTTGCGTCCTGTGATTTATTGCAAGGCATTTCTTATTTTGCAAAAAAAAGGACAGGGGGGAAATCTAAAAATATGCATTATCACCTGTATCGGCAAATTCCAATGCCACGAGTCTAATGTAAGCCGATAAGCAGCGGGCGCCAGATGGTTTTTGGAGAAGTTTTACGAAAGAATCTCACAAGTAACAAAAGAGGGATTACTCACAGAAATGCCTTACGTCGATTTCCATAGATAGAACTGCAGTAAAGACTGACCCTGATACAAGCAGATATGTACAAGTGGATATAACATATCTTATAATACAGAAGCCACTTAGATAAAGGGAACGTATCTGATAAAAACTTGGTGAAAATTCAGAGGACAGCACAGGACAAGGTGCTGGAGGACAATACAGGAGGATAATAACCCTCCACCCATCAAAGTGGTCAATATGATTGAGATGATACATGGACAACCGAAGATGATGCCAGGCCAGGACCAGGTCCAAGAATAGGTGACATCTAGGACAATAATAACTGTATAACTACCTAATTTTAAGATACTATTTATGGTAGAAGAGAACTGCGTCTCTTTGTGGTGGCATCAACAAGGTATTGAAAGGGAATTACTGTAATTCTTCTAGATGGAAAAATGAAAAATACAACCCTAAAGCCAGCTTTTGGAAGTATGCCAAAATTCAATATCAGACACTTTGGAAGGTAGAAACCCTATAATAAATATCCAACTCTTTCGAAGGGTCACCACCCTTTAAGTCAATGTCCCACTCTTCGGAAGATCGGCACCCTATATGTCAATGTCCAACTCTTTTGAAGGTCGGCACTCTGTAAGTCAATGTCAGACTCCTTGGAAGGTAGAAACGCTATAATACATGTCCAACTCTTTTGAAGGTTAGCACCCTATAAGTCAATGTCCGACTCTTTGGAAGGTATAAAACCTATAATCAATATCCAGCTTGTTTGAAGGTTACCACCCTTTAAGTCAATGGCCAAGTCTTTTGAAGGTCACCACCCTTTACGCCAATGTCCCACTCTTTGGAAGATCAGCTCCCTTTAAGTCAATGCCCAACTCTTTTGTAGGTCACTACCTTTTAAGTCAATGTCCCACTTTTTCGAAGATCGGCACCCTATAAGTAACTGTCCAACTCTTTTGAAGGCCAGCACTCTATAAGTCAATGTCAGACTCTTTGGAAGGTAGAACACTATAATCAATGTCCTACTCTTTGGAAGTTCGGCACCCTATAAGTCAATGTCCAACTCTTTTGAAGGTCGGTACTCTATATGTCAACGTCAGACTCTTTGGAAGGTAGAAACCCTATAATAAATGTCCCACTCTTTGGAAGGTTGGCACTCTATAAGTCAATCTCAGACTCTTTGGAAGGTAGAAACCCTACAATCAATATACAACTCTTTTGAAGGTCACCACCCTTTAAGTCAATGCCTAACTCTTTCAAAGGTCACCACCCTTTAAGTCAATGTTCCACTATTTGGAAGATCAGCACCTTATTAAGTCAATGTCCGACTATTTTGAATGTAGATACCCTATATATCAGTGTCTGACTTTTTAGAAGGTAATAACCCTATAAGTCAAGGTCTGACTCTACAACAATGGCCTCTCAACTAGGGATCCACTACCCTACTCTTCACAGATGAGGGGCAAAAAACAGGAAACACTTGTCTGCAAAGAGCACAGTTAGCACGGCCTGTTGACCCGCTAAAACACGACAAATCAGTATGTAAAACAATTTCAAACAAAAACTTTTTGTGACTTTTTGTTTCTGGTCTCTAATGATTTACACTATATTGATAAATACGTACATAAAGAGAGTATGTGAGGTGAGGGCAATGAGTGTGAGATTAATCCTCTGGTGACATGTTCTTCTGTGGTAGAGATAATGTATTGTGTAATCAGCCCTCGGCACATTTCATATTCCCGTCGGAATAATCTGCATTGATTTTTTCACGGCAAATAATAATAAAAAGTATAAAAAAAGTTGTTGTTTTTTGGGCCAGTGTCCAGTATGATTGGTTCAGGCTTGTACTATGTTTTCTATGCCTCCCCAGGGGCCTCAATCAAGTCTGGTTTGAGGGTTTCTGCATATCCCTTCTCCAATAAAAGCAAGACAAGCCATGAGCCTGCTGCGTGAAGCAGACGGGCCGGGGGTATCCAGCAAGACGTAATTAAGGAAAATGAATGCATCCCTGTATACGTTGTGGGTCTGAATGATGGTGCCTGTGTGAAACCAACCTCAGATTAGCATTCATGGCTGGGAACCTGGATCAGGGGTTATATTAGTATATTGAACACATTTTCCTTTATATGTACAATATGAATATATAATTTTAATGCCTCTGATGGTGCCCTCTCACCCTAGTGCAAAAAAGGTGCAGTGTGCCACACAAAAAGTGGTCACTGGCTAGGCTCATGGTCCATGGCTCGGTCCAAGGGCGTAAATACCACTATAGTAGTCTCAGAAGCTGTTACGGGACCCAAGGTACTTGTAGTCTTCCCAGGCTTAGGATGGAGGAAAGTCTTCCTGTAGACCATTCCTAACCCTTCGGGGGAGGGCACTGAAACGGTAAGAGATCAATGGCTAATGCTCTTGGTTTCTGCTGGGACTTTGGTCTAAGTGTCCACCAAGAAACCGTTGAGTATGTATATATAGTATATGAGAAATACTTGGAGATAAATGGGTCTTGTGATGGTGGTGGTAAAGTGGTTGGTCACCACTGGACCAATGGAGATTGGACCATCTGTCTAAACAAATAGTATGGGAGCCACAAATAGACTAAGAACCATCATGATGACTGGCGCCTTATAGACTGAGCATCTTTCTAGTATACATAGTGCTGTATATCAGTGACTGTTCATATTACTAAAAGCTTAGTGCATGTCCACCCCATATAAATGAATTGAACAAAACCACCACTACAGAAAGAACTGGTAATAAAGGTTTCCCTAAATTTGCTTGACCCCTTAATAAAGCTGATATATATGGAAGGCAAAAACTAAAATACCTTACATGGTCCCAAAGCAAAAAAAAAGGGGACCTCGTCCTTCAGGAGTTAAAAGAAATCTGTGGCAAAAGCTGAAAAATCAAAAGACATCTGGGGCCCTACAAAAAGTTTCCTTGAAATGGGAAAAAAATTGTCTATTATTGACAACCCCTTTCAACCTGGAAACCCCAGAAACAACTTAAGTAGCTATAGACTTTATGCACTTCGGAGACTTGTAACTTGGGGTTGTTTTTTTTTGGATTTTAGTTGGAAATGGTCTTTATGTTGTGCACTTTCCTTGTGAATAGTTTATTGTCCGCGCCTGTTATCGTAGGGAACTCGGAATTTCATGGTCTATTAAATTTGGATTGTTTACAAGCTAGGACTCCATTTCTCTACGGAGAGTCCTCATGCCTAAAGATCTCATGGTGGGGCAAGGAACAATCACGCGAAACCCAACATATAACTATCCCTTAGGCCTAATGCCAAAAAAATCCAGAACAGGACTCCTACCTCGCTCAGCATCTGGAGGACACCTGCATTCACTGCGTTACTCCAGGGAGTGATATATGTCCACACGCCCAGCTTTTACATGCATGCCGATGGAAAATGGCCTCTTCTGTAGGTCCTCCATGTACTCCCGCTTACCTAATGGTGGAACATGTGTTTGATGCAAACAAGTCAGCCGTGTAATTGATTGTCTTCTCGCAGGATCTGGTCAGGATGAGGAATAGGGGTCAGGTCACACCTGCAGCTCCAGTAGTCATGGTTCATACAGTTTGCTTGAAGTCATGTTCCCTCCGACATTTCAATGGTGATGGTAATATTCTGCTCATCTTTCAATGCCGTAGATGTTTTGATGTGATTAATCTGTTGTAACTAGATGTTCTCAGAGGTTTTCTGATTCTAAAGAATTTTTTGCATTTTTTGGTGCAATTATTATTTGATGTTTGTTACAATTCTGTAGCTGGAAATTCGAACCCTTGAGTTGCAGTCTATGGGAGTCTATTGTGGCATCATCTTGATCTTCCAGATGTTGGACTGCAACTTACAGTAGCTTAGAGAGGTACATACTGTACCTGGAGGTTATGGCCTACTCTAAGTATCGGGAGGCCCTAGGAGTGGGGTGAAGCTTCCAATGGATGTTAATATGGATGTGACTGTATATGGGAGAATTTTCTGTGGGATTGGCAAGGCAATGTTTACTATAACACAGAGATGCGTGTATTAATATACATCGGACCCAAAACCCAACTGCAGAAAGAAACTATAAATAGGATTTGTAGTCCTTACAACATAGAGCAAATGATAGAAAGTGAGAATTGCTAAATTCCTCTCCCATCAGAATTACATTAAAGTGTTAAAGATATCTACTGGATAGAAGATAAACTTGCTCACTGGTTGGGGTCCGACCACTAAGACCCCACTGGAGGAGGACCCTCATACCCTTGAAAAACAGAATTACTGGTGGTCAGCCACTTCATTCACTCTCTGTAGGGATTCTGGAGACCTCCAGAGGTTAATGGAGCTATGGAGCAAGCATGATGGGGGACTCCATTTATTCAGTTGTACATGGGATGGGTGGACGTCTACTGGTCGAATCCTCGCTGATCAGTCAGTAAGTTATCGCTTCTTGGTTTTTTCGCCCCAAATTAAAATACTGTTGACCAAGGTTGTTGCTATGTTTCTACACCACCAATTGGTGGTGGTGGTGCTGGATTTCATACCCCTAATGATTAGGAACTGATGACCTATCCGGAGGAGAACCATCAAAACCACAGTCCCTGAAAAGAATTCTTTCAATCTGATGTTTCTCTACCAAGTACCGGAGAAAATTTGGGGGGATCCAACCCATATGACTAATTTGACTGCCCATGGATATTCTCCATGTAACCAGTTCACATTTTTGGACACATTTTCAATCAGCCTACAGTTTAGCCGACCCCTTAGAACAGTTGTTTTGTTGAATCCATGCAAATCCCCCCCAAAAATGACATTTTTTACATACACAAAACCCTTTAATACAAAACAGAACAATCCGACGCGGGGTCTTAGGTTGAATTGTCTGGTTATATGAAACAACTCCGCCGGTTTTATCTGAGCTCTGCTCATTTTCCATGTCAACATGTTATGTGCACGCCGACACATCCTCCCATAAAAACTCCCTAGACCCCCCAAGGATGTGCCGGCCACTTGGGCCCTCGTCCCATCGAAGGAGTAAACAGTGGTAGCCTCACGATGAAATATGTCTCACTGTATCGATGACACACATTCCCCGGCCGCTGTGAGGTAGCGCTCAGGAAGCAAATTTCTAAACATTGGTTTGTAATTCCCAGGCCGCTTGTTCATCCCTCTTAGTATCTATGGCTGACATAATGCACATGCACACACTGAACAAATATACAAAGAAGCCTGTCCCGAGGAAAGGGAAAACAAAACATGTCATCAACGCGTCGACGGAACGAACAGAAGCCAAGAATTCCTTACGTGGAATGTGAACAGGTTTCTAGAAATTAGTAACTTGACTGTAAGTTTAAGATGAAATTTGTTTTGCCCAAGTGAGGTACACTCACCGGCCACTTTATTAGGTACACCTGTCCAACTGCTCTTTAACACTTAATTTCTAATCAGCCAATCACATGGCGGCAACTCAGTGCATTTAGACATGTAGACATGGTCAAGACAATCTCCTGCAGTTCTCCCGAGCATCAGTATGGGGAAGAAAGGTGATTTGTGGCCTTTGAACGTGGCATGGTTGTTGGTGCCAGAAGGGCCGGTCTGAGTATTTAAGAAACCGCTGATCTACTGGGATTTTCACGCACAACCATCTCTAGGGTTTACAGAGAATGGTCCGAAAAAGAAAAAACATCCAGTGAGCGGCAGTTCTGTGGGCGGAAATGCCTTGTTGATGCCAGAGGTCAGAGGAGAATGGGCAGACTGGTTCGAGCTGATAGAAAGGCAACAGTGACTCAAATCGCCACCCGTTACAACCAAGGTAGGCAGAAGAGCATCTCGGAACGCACAGTACGTCCAACTTTGAGGCAGATGGGCTACAGCAGCAGAAGACCACACCGGGTGCCACTCCTTTCAGCTAAGAACAGGAAACTGAGGCTACAATTTGCACAAGCTCATCGAAATTGGACAGTAGAAGATTGGAAAAACGTTGCCTGGTCTGATAAGTCTCGATTTCTGCTGCGACATTCGGATGGTAGGGTCAGAATTTGGCGTCAACAACATGAAAGCATGGATCCATCCTGCCTTGTATCAACGGTTCAGGCTGGTGGTGGTGGTGTCATGGTGTGGGGAATATTTTCTTGGCACTCTTTGGGCCCCTTGGTACAACGCCACAGCCTACCTGAGTATTGTTGCTGACCATGTCCATCCCTTTATGAGCACAATGTACCCTGTAACATCTGATGGCTACTTTCAGCAGGATAATGCGCCATGTCATAAAGCTGGAATCATCTCAGACTGGTTTCTTGAACATGACAATGAGGTCACTGGACACAAATGGCCTCCACAGTCACCAGATCTCAATCCAATAGAGCATCTTTGGGATGTGGTGGAACGGGAGATTCGCATCATGGATGTGCAGCCGACAAATCTGCGGTAACTGTGTGATGCCATCATGTCAATATGGACCAAAATCTCTGAGGAGCTTCCAGCACCTTGTTGTATCTATGCCACGAAGAATTGAGGCAGTTCTGAAGGCAAAAGGGGGTCCAACCCGTTACTAGCATGGTATACCTAATAAAGTGGCCGGTGAGTGTATATTCCCAAGAGGAACCTAAAGTTTAAAGGGAATCGGTCACCACCTCCACCAACTCCAACTTTTTACTCTGCCGATTCCGATGCAGTTGGAATTTTCTCTTTGTCCTCTACCAATCTCTAGCAATCTGAGCCTTATTATCAGCATCCATTGGGCTCCCAATTGTCAAGTGGGTGGTGCCAGATATCCCTAGTAAGTAGGTTAGTCATTTCTCTGCTCTGTAGGGCTTCCTTTCATTATTTACAATTTACGAGATTAGGGCCGCATCTGCCTTGAGGCAGGATGAAAAACAAGCTTCAGGTGGCAGATCGCAGACCCCTGATTGCTGTAAGTAAGGACTTACCAAACATTGGCCACTAGAACAATCAAGCCTGTGTCACAGTAGATGCGCTGCCAGTAGGAGAAGAGTTGAGACCAGATGTATATACTATATGTGGGTGTCCTGCCTTTATATAGTGCCTACGAGCTAAGGGGATCCTGCCTGTATATAGTACCTATTGTCGTCCTGCCAGCATATACTATAAGTCAGGGGGTCTGGCCTGTATATAATATCTATAGGGAGAGGGGGTCCGGTTTATATATAGTATCTATGGGGTGGGGGCCCTGCCTGTATATAGTATGTATGGGGGAGGGAATCCTGCCTGTATATACTAACTATGTATATACTACCTATGGGGAGGGTGTCCTGCCTGTCTTTACTATCTATGGGGAGGGGTCCGGCCTGTATATACTACCTATTGTGGTCCTGCCAGTATTTATTACCTATGGGGCAGGGGGTCCTGCCTCTCTTTAGTATCTATGGGGGAGGGGATCCGGCCTGTATATAATATCTATGGGGGAGGGGGTCCGGCCTATATATAGTAGCTATGGGGGAGGGAATCCTGCCTGTATATACTACCTATGGAGGGGGTCCTGTCTGTACATAGTACCTATGGTGAGGGGGTCCTGTCTGTATATAGTATCTATGGGGGAGGGGGTCCTGCCTGTATATACCGGTAGTATCTTTGGGGGAGGGGGCCCTGCCTGTATATAATATTTATGGGGGAGGGGGTCTTTTCTGTATATAGTATCCATGGGGGAGGGGTTCCTGTCTGTATATACTTTCTATCTTGGTGACACAAATATAGCAGGGGATCAGGCATAAGCCCGTCTCGGGATGTTAAGCACCTCTTAGACAATGGTGTCCGAAACCCCAATAGATTGTGGGCAGCATCCGCCTCATGAACCTAACTCCCTTATAGATTCCTATCCCACAGCTGCCACACAGTCCACTCTAGTCCAAGGTCACATTTCAGGTCTGCAGGTAAACAGTTCCAATTATCGCTGTTTTGACTCTCGAGGGGATCAGATTATGACCTATCTGTGTACTTGAGCAAAATACTGCCCCCAACACTGGTTCCTATACCAACGAACTACCAAGAGCTAACCTCGTAAGCTACATCAAAAGCAGGTCCATCAGTTACATGACACCATCTCCAAACCAACAACGGTCTTCTGTAGTTCACTGTTAATTGTGTGAACTACCCTGAAGATTTTTCTTGGCCAAAAGCCCATGCTCAATTTTGGTAGGTCACCTCCAAAGCTGTGTATTCCAGGGATCCAATATCTATTGACCACCAAACTCCAGAGGCCTCCAGCTTCTCCAGCTGACTCTCTCGTAGACTGTAGTGTCCCACGCACAAATCCATAACACCAGGTCCAGAACCTCAGTGATCAGCGAAATGAAACTCCTTTACTGGCCTCTTCTCCACCGACCAGAGTGCTAACACGGTGAAACCCATTTGCTATGCTTTTATTCTTTGTCCATAGCCAGAACCTCCTGGGCCCAGCCAGTCTATAGGGCATCACCAGAGTCCAGAAGACTCTCGTCACACACAACCCAGCAGACACAGACCATATAAATGGATAGCACTGTGCCATAGTTGCTGGTGGGATGTTCTATTTGGGGCTTCACCAAGACCTCACCCACCATAAGGTTAGCTCTATCTCTGATTAACCCTATTGATTCTGGACTTTGCTGTTGAAGGTATCTCATGCCTCCCAACTTTCGTAAAGAAGATAAAGGGAAACTACAAAAAGTTTGCTGCATGAACCCCCCTGCTAGTGTTCCCACTACAGACCTTAATGCCCCCTACACAAGATAGTGTCATCTTCCCCTGATACCCTTTCCTAGAGCACATCTCCACTGTATAGTACCCCCTTCTTGTGGCTTCCACTCTATAGTGTCCAAATGAGGTCCACCAACTAATATTTCAAGGATTCCTGTAGGACCCTCACACAATGTCTCCCTTTCTTTTGCTCTCTCTTAAAATGTTGTCCATTCGGTGAACCCCCCAACAAGCCATTTTCTGCATTCCCTTCCCTTAAAGTACCCCCCATTATGATCCCCCCTTTACTCTTGCGTTCAGATAGAGTTGAGACTTGGGTGATTTCCTCCACCTTCTCGGGAAGCAGGACAGACTTGAAATCCAGGACTCTCTATTAGGGGCAATTGGGGGGCATGAGGTACTGTGACATATGAGCACACTATTATTGCTCGTGGTGACCAAATCAAAAGACGAGGGGGCACTGTCTCCGTTTGGAGAAATCAAGGTTTAATCACCAGAGGCGACAGGGCTTTTTTACTAGGAGAACTGTCAATCTGTGGAATAGCCTGCCTCAGGCGCTGGTCACAGCAGGGACAGCAGAGAGCTTCAAGAAGGGTCTAGATGCCTTTTTACATCTAAATAACATTGATGGTTATGTTATATAGAAATGTTTCCCCTAAATCCCTTCCTCATCCAATCCCTTCCCTTCCTTGGTTGAACTTGATGGACAAGTGTCTTTTTTCAACCGTATAACCTACGATACTATGATATTTTTTATTTGTTCATTTATTTTTTTCCCAAAACAATGAAAATTTTATTTTTCTTCCATGGATTTCTTCTTGCTTCCTTACTTGACAATGCCACATGGATGAAAGCAACTATTCCTGGAAAACCCGGACACCTGCTGCCCGAGAGGACGGGAGACTCCTCCGGCTTTAAATAAAGTAAATATTTTAGCAAAGTGATTTCTTTAGTAGCTCCAAGTATGAGAGATATCTGAGAAGCGCTGGCTCCACGCAGTCTTCAGCCACATCAGCGACTCGCTCCAGATTATGGAGACTGAGCATGACAAAGCATCGGGACGTCTGCGGAGGAGACACTCGGGAGGGTTCCCAGGTTTACATAAATAAAGCTTCATCACTGCAGAATGAACGATGAAGCAGTTGTGTATCAATCCATCGCTGATGTCAAGAGCTCTACTTGCTGACAGTGAATGGGAACATTCAGAGCCTGAGAGCTACAGAGACCATATACAGATGTCACATCTTATTGGTGGAGTGAATGGGAGAGATTACCGGGAGGGGTCTTGAGCTACATTGCAGAGTTAATCTAGAGTAAGTGTTTCTTCTGAAAAGCTTGGGAATAATATCCACACTATACAAGAAGTCACCAAGAAACAGATCTTAGACCTTTATAAAGAAAGAAGCAAGGTTTTGTGTTGTAAGTCTGAAGCTATAGACGCCTGAAATACAGAGCAAGGACCTCTATGACTCTAGGTGGAGCTGCCTGCAGGTCTCAGTATACCCCTGGGTGACAGAGCCTCCGTGGGCCCCTTTGCAAGGGAACTAAAGTGGCATTTAAAGAGGACCTTTCACCAAGTCAAACATGTGAGGATGAACATAGGGGCTTTTTCACAGATTCAGGGGCACTTTGAATTTTCTTTCTAGCTCCCATGGTTGCAGAGATATCAGTCCCGTTATCTGACCATTGTAATCTTCACTGTCAGAGAGGAGAAGCTTCCGCTGGAAGCGGAGGTGTGTGTTATGATTCTGTCCAATCATCAGCAAGCACTGTCAGAGAAGCTACTGTGGACTATACATTGGTCCAGATCTATGATTCTCCCACTCCCCAGCCGGCCAAGCCCCCTGGAGGAAAGGAGAAAACTCGCGATTATTTGAGGGCACAATGGCCCAGATATATGAAAATTTTTGCAATCTGCCTCAGTAGTGCAGTTTACCTCAGTAATGTGCCCTTTGCACCTTCTTGGTGCAATTTGCTTCATGCAGTTGCGACTCAAATGTGGCAAAGCGCAGTAAATAAATGTAGCGTAAGCTAGGATTCTGATGTAGACTGCACATAAGTACATGTGCAAACTGTTTGCACATGTACGTAAGAATAAAATATTGGGGCAGATTTACTTACCCGGTCCTGTCACGATCCAGCGGCGCGTTCTCTGTGAAGGATTCGGGTCTTCCGGCGATTCACTAAGGTAGTGCGCCCAATGTCCACCAGGTGTCGCTGCTGCGCTGAAGTCCGTCGGAGTTCACTAGAGTTCTCCAAGCTATCGTGGGTGCAGGTAAGTGCGTGTCAAGCAACACTTAAAAAAAAAAACAAATACAGAGGTTTTTCTGAATCCGTCGGATTTTCTTACGCCCACGCCCCTCCGATTTCCGTCGCGTGCATGCCGGTGCCGATGCGCCACAATCTGATCGCGTGCGCAAAATGGTAAAATGACTCCCATTGTGTCACGGGTGTCCACAGCAGCAAAATACACATATGTCATGCGAATAGAAAGCAAATGTAATACCAAAAAATGTTTTCCAAAAAAAAACGCAAAGGTAATACAAATATAATGCAAATGCAAACACAATGCAAACAAAAACATAATGTAAACGCAAAAGCAAACACAATGCAAACACACACTGAATGCAAATGCAAAGCAAACACAAGGGAAATGCAATGCAAACACAACTCAAATGCCATGTGAGTCAGAAAGAAAATTCTAAGTGCTCCTGGATCTGTGTAGCAGCCCTTATGGTACATTCATCTCTACATGTGTGAGGTGGTGAAAGATCCTCTTTAAGGGGGACCCGTTCTGTAGATTGAGACAAGTTAAGGCATTCATCAAAGGGGTTGTGCCTTTGAACATGATTGTTGATGGTCCGGCTGCTGGGAACCCTACCGATCACAAGAATGGGGCCACATTGTCAATAATTCATGGATCGGCAGGTTGAGCATACTGCACCTTCATTAATTGTTTATGGAATTCCAGACTCCAGGAAATTTCATTTCTCTTGGATATCTTCATGTGAATAGTAGTGCTGGAGATACCCTAGTGTTGGGCAATTACTAACACTCCCATAGTATTGAATGGCGCGGCAGGATCCATCCTCGACCTGCTGCTCCATCAATTAGTGAGTATGGGATTCCAATTGTCATGATCAGGATGTTGGATCCCGACCAAGAAGGATTATTATTATCCCTTAACCTGGGGATGACAACGTAACTTGGTACAACCCCTTTAATAATGAAATAAACACAAACCCTCATTGGATCATCTTAAACTTTTTACTCCCCATATATTTTACAGTTCAAAAAACCCCAAAAATTTGCCAGCACAATACCGGGGGTGACAGTGTTACGTTCTTACAGTTGCTTATATTACGGGAGGCTTTTAGCGAGGAATTTTTTTCTTTTGTTCATCTCCAAACATCTTTGAGCGAATGTCTCTTGTGTGGAGCGGCGTTCGGTGGACAATGTCCAAGTGGAAAACCCACCCACTTGTTTCCCAGGCTTCCAAGCCCAGACCTCGTTCCGTTGGGGGTTACACTGCGGAGTGTGTAATACCGCCAAGCACTGGCTTGCACTTGCTGTAAAATATCGGACCAATCCGCACAATTTTTTTTTCTCCTAAATAACAGAACGTGTAACTATTTTGAGTGTTTGTTTGAAACATGATGCAGCGCGCTTTGGCTACAGCGAATACATTCTTGTCTCCACGCCATGAAAAATTTATACTCACATCATATGGAGAGAAGAGAAAATGATATGCAAGGGGTAAAATAAAATTCCTTTTATTTGTCGTCCGATAGTCCAGAAGTTCTGCTGCCAGGGCAGAGGAGCCTGAGCAGAAAGAGAGATAATGGGGCACATTTACTAAGAATCACGTTTTTTTCCGTCAGGTTTTTAGAATTTTACCATTTTGCGCCGAATTGGCCCGGGTTTTTGGCGCACGCGATCGGATTGTGTCGCACCGGTGCCAGCTTGAATGCGGCGAAAAACGGGGGGGGCGTGGCCGTTGGAAAACCCGGCGGATTCGGAAAAATCGCGCTATTTAAAAAAAAAAAAAGGGTCACTTGACACGCACTTACATGCACCAGGAATAGGATAGTGAACTCCGGCGGACCTCGGCACAGCAGCGACACCTGGTGGACATCGGGCGCATGACCTTAGTGAATCGCCGGAAGACCCGAATCCTCCACTGAGAACGTGCCACTGGATCGCGACAGGACCGGGTAAGTAAATGAGCCCCAAAGTCTTAAGTATTTGATATTAATTTCATTCATTAATGTAAGTCTGTACAAAAGAAATTATGTTTCATTTATGTGTTTTGTTGGGTCTATACAGACATTGGGACACATTTACTAACCCGGCCGACGGAGTTCACGCGAAGTGCATTGTCCGACCAGATTGCACTGTGCGGCGATACACTAATATCGTGCATCCTGCGACACATCCTGATATCCTGCATGTGTCGCTTCCCCGCTCAGGTCCCCGGAGTTCAACTTCTTCTTCCTGGTGCATGTAAGAGCATTGTATGCGACACAATTTGAATGCTAAATCCCTCAGTCCGAATCAGTCGGATTGTCCGACTGTACACCCCACAATTTCTGTTGCATGAAATCTGCGCACCTGCGCCAAAAACTAATCGTGTGCGTCACATTCCCATTCAAAGCTGCGCAACTCCCAAAAATGGTAGTTGTATTTGCGACCCTTACTAAATAAGCTCCATTGTGTCATATTTGCAGATTTCTGTCGCATGAAAGCCGGTGCGATAGCGCCAAAATGCGTTTGCGTGCGACACAATCCCCTTCTAAATCCCAAAAACATCGGAAAGTCAGACGGAAATGCGATCCACGGACCCTTAGTAAATAAGCCCCATTGTCCTGGGAGCAGCCGTATTAGAGACACTACTTCCTGTGGGGTCTACACAGACAATGGGGCTTAATTACTAAGGGTCTGCGGCCACACTTTAGTTGGATTTTCTGACATTTTCGGGGATTGCATACTTCCTGTGGGGTCTATACAGACATTGCTTGGGGAGCGGCCATATTAGAGACACTACTTCCTGTGGGGTCTATACAGACATTGCCCCGGGAGCGGCCATATTAGAGACACTACTTCATGTGGGGTCTATACAGAACATGCCCCGGGAGCGGCCATTATAGACACTACTTCCTGTGGGGGTCTATACAGACATGCGCCCGGGAGCGGCCATATAACAGAATACTTCCTGTGGGGTCTATACAGACATTGCCCGGGGAGCGGCCATATTAGAGACACTACTTCTGTGGGGTCTATACAGACATTGCCCGGGAGCGGCCATATTAGAGACACTATTCCTGTGGCGGTATACAGACATTGCCCCGGAGCGGCCATATTAAGACATACTTCCTGTGGGGTCTATACAGACATTGCCCGGGAGCGGCCATATTAGAGATACTATCCTGTGGGGGTCTATACAGACATTGCCCCGGGAGCGGCCATATTAGAGACACTACTTCCTTGGGGTCTATACAGACATTGCCCCGGGAGCGGCCATATTAGAGACACTACTTCATGTGGGGTCTATACAGACATTGCCCCGGGAGCGGCCATATTAGAGACACTACTTCCTGTGGGGTCTATACAGACATTGCCCGGGCGGGAGCGGCCATATAGAGACACTACTTCAGTGGGTCTATACGACATTCCCCGGGAGCGGCCATATTAGAGACACTACTTCCTGTGGGGTCTATACAGACATTGCCAGGGAGCGGCCATATTAGAGACACTACTTCCTGTGGGTCTATACAGACATTGCCCCGGGAGGCGGCCATATTAGAGCACTACTTCCTGTGGAGGTCTATACAGACATTGCCCCGGAGCGGCCATATTAGAGACACTACTTCTGTGGGGTCTATACAGACATTGCCCGGGAGCGGCCATATAGAGACACTACTTCTGTGGGGTCTATACAGACATTGCCCCGGGAGCGGCCATATTAGAGACACTACTTCCTGTGGGGTCTATACAGACATTGCGCTGGGAGCGGCCATATTAGAGACACTACTTCATGTAGGGTCTATACAGACATTGCCCCGGGAGCGGCCATATTAGAGACACTACTTCCTGTAGTGTCTATACAGACATTGCCCAGAGAGCGGCCATATTAGAGACACTACTTCCTGTGGGGTCTATACAGACCTTGCCCTGGGAGCGGCCATATTAGAGACACTACTTCCTGTGGGGTCTATACAGACATTGCCCTGGGAACGGCGACATTAGAGACACTACTTCCTGTGCGGTCTATACAGACATTGCCCCGGAAGTAGCTTGAGCCGGTAGTTATTCTCATTAGGCAATATACCAACTGGAAGAATTGGGAATTTGGAAAACAAAAAATCACTCACAACTTGTAAAAACTATGTTTCAACTTAAACATTTTTGGCGATACACGCCCTTTGAAATGATAAAATAACTTCCTTTCACCAAGATGACAGATCTTTTGATTCTCCCACTTGAGGCCATGGCTTAGTGATCGGATACTGCCAAACTAAACATCAACTTAGAGGGATTCAGGCTGAAGCACATTTACATTGTAGGAGAAACATGTTAAAGTGAATTCTGACGACTTTTATCAATCATGAAAGTTATCAGCGAGTTCAGACACAACGTCTCACAAAAGACTTTCTTCCAATATCAACATTTCAAAAAGTGAGGAAATCCTGGAGGAAGCGAATGATAAAATCTGATTGTACAGCAGGTTTGATGGAATTAGGTAACTGCTGGGAAAAAATCTAGGATCATCTCTTTACTATAGATAAATATGAGAAAATGATATCACCCCTCTTACCTCAACAAAGTCTTGGGTTCTGTTGTAGGCCTCATCCACACCTGTTCAGGCCGGCATGGGGAAGCAAGCAGGTAAGGAACAAACAGTAAAGTGGAAATTCTTGACAACTTACGGTTCCTTTTATTGTGACGCTCGTAACTGCAGCAAAACAGCAGTTTGGCGTTAATATTTTCTTTTTGGACGCTAGCAGGCCTGTAGATTTGGCTGACTATGATGATAATGATAGCTGATAACTTGCAGGAATGTAATTGAGGACCAGAGTTCAGGAAAGATCTACTATAGAGCCAGATGGGCTCTGCTGCATCAACAACATGGCACCAATCTTCGTGATAGCAGCACGCAGAGACACAGGAATCTCTTAGACAAATCCAGAAGACAAGAAAAACCCAAAGCTCTAGACAGATTCGGTCTGTCTAGACAATGTGAGCTGTGGGAAGTCCTGCTTAGATCAGGTAGTTCCAACTCAAGGAGCTCAGTGCAGCCATGTTTGTCTTTGCAACGTGCCTGCTGCTGTGTTACCTTATCTTGTATGGCTGAGATTTAAAGGACCAGTGTGTCCCCTTTCAACTAGAATACACCCGTACAGTGATATGCTGGTGACAAGACACTATTTTTGACTGTGTACCTGTATTCTTTTGATGCCTTAGGCTTGGCCTGACCCTGATCTGTATCTGCCTGCCCAACCTCTGACCTGTACAGTGGATTGTGTCTGTGCTACATCCCCTGAACCCAGACTTTCCGATTACTCTCTGCTGACCACTTGTGACTCACCTGGACCAGCTGTCTGAGCTAAACCCAGGGGTGCACCATCCATCAGGCGAGTTGAACCTCTTGCCTTGAGCATCAGCAACTGTAGTAAGACTGTAACTGTAAAGTAAGACCAGACACCCACTTACTAATGAAAATTCTTCTTATATATTACTTCTGGATGTTCTTTATGTATCCCGGGCCTACACCAAGACTACTTGGAGAGGTAGCTGCATTGTGTCATTGTCCAAGCATAGATATTTGTATGGGGTTAAAGGGTAAATACTGATAGGGACCCTAGGATAATGCCCTTGGGAATAATCCAAAGCCAAACCAATTACGTGACACATTGGGACAGATTTACTTACCCGGTCCATTCGTGATCCAGCAGCGCGTTCTCTGCGGTGGATTCGGGTCCGGCCTGGATTCATTAAGGCAGTCCCTCCGACGTCCACCAGGCGGCGCTGCTGCGCTGAAGAGCATCGGAACGCACTCAAGTTCACCGGCCTATTCTTAGTGAAGGTAAGTGCAAGCTCCGCGACACTTTTCTTTTTTTAAATGCGGCGGCTTTTCCGAATCCGTTGGGTTTTCGTTCGGCCACCCCCCCCGATTTCCGTCGCGTGCAGGACAGCGCCGATGCGCCACAATCCGATCGCGTGCGCCAAAATCCCGGGGCAATTCAGGGGAAATCGGCGCAAATCGGAAATATTTGGGTAACACGTCGGGAAAACGCGAATCGGGCCCTTAGTAAATGACCCCCATTGGGTCTACTCACATTTCCGAATGGACCTGGTAATCTACAACGTCTGTGCTGCTGTAGGGGAACCCCTCGTACTCCTCTATCAGATGCTACAAATCTCTTCTCACACAAACTTCAGAATCTATGTCAAATAAGCAAGTGAGTGAGAGAATGTCTAGTCAAAGGAAAATAATCTAAATCATTTTTTTTTTTCATCCGGCGTTGACCTTTCAATGGTTTATAATGCAAAAATATGTTTTATTTTTTTTATGGAATATTTTTGGAGCGCTCTTGTTTCCACTCACTTCGGCAAGGGATCAGGACTAACAATGTCCTCATGACTTGGAACTCGGAGGGAAAGATCACTTTCTATATGACACATGGAAATCCAGTATCACTCACAATTCTACTATATTTAGCCCCGATTACGAGTGAAATCTTTATTCAGTCTGCTTCTAACGAGAGATGTTACACATAGATTAAAGTGTTGAAAAGCTGGTGTGTAAATATTTCTACTCGCGTCTGGAAAAGTCATTTTTATCCAGTCTGCCATATGTTACCCTGAACAAGGGATGTCAGGAACACTGAGTACTGTATGGACACCTCAACAAAACTTTTTTTCTTCAAAGTTCAACAAAAAACAGATTTCCCCCCAAAAAACAACATTTCCAAAACTGTAGCCTATTCAGTAGATGCAAAAAAAGGCATAAAAAATGTAAGAAATGTAATTATAAGAGGTTGTGCCATTTGCAACGATCACGTATAGAATGCAGCCCCCGGGGAGATCGATTGGTCCGACTATAAGCACCTCCAGCAAAATTTGGATTCTGCCATAGGAATTCCTGAACAGTCAAGGGTTTCCCCTGCAGTTGTGTCTGTATAACATGATTCACTCGAAATGGCTCTTACATGGCAACTCATAGAGAGTCTCATAGAGAAAGGTTCCAAGTAGGGACCCTCTACATATCTATCTACAGTTCCTTCTATCTTATTGTATCCACTTCATAAGTCAATTGACCTTCTATTTATTTGAAAATTCCAATGTTTTTTAATTTTTAAGGGTTGTCGGAGACTGCAGAGACTGCGATGCTGTGATTAGAGATGAGTGGAGCGATGGTCAATTTCGGCATACAGGTTTGGCTGACTGATCCGAACCACGAAAAACCCGACCATTGTGTCTGCTCATCTCTAGCCGTGCTCTCTTTATCTCCTACCGATCACACATTCACTTAGATGAGACTGAGCTGCAAACCGGGACAATACGTCTCTGGTGGTCTATGGTGCACTTGCAACGGGGGTGCCAGATGTTGGACCCCTGTTAATCTCAAATTAATCACCGATCCTAAGGATAGATGATCAGTTTCTTAAAATTGAACATCTACTTTGTAAAAACAAAAAGTTGAGTTGTGTATGGACTAATCGACGAGAGTCTAGGTGCACTGGGGGGAATATATTCATACTGGTGTTTTGAAATTTCCTCCTGCAGCCGCATGGGGTGCCAGATTGACTAAGATCAGAAGATGTGGACAGCGTACCAGAATGAGTCTCTACCGGGTCAGACCTATTTAGACCAGGTCTTATTTAGTGGAGAATTCAGCTACAGTCTGCTTATTTTCACTGCCCCGCTTGCCCCCTACCTACCCCGCTATCCGTTACATGATTACATGGTTTCGCAGATGGGGCTTTATACATGCCTTGTCCACCAGAAAACTGGCAGACAAGGAATTATAAAATTCCCCAAGACAAGAGTCCGAATTTTGGAAAAATTATTATACATACTCGGGCACATTTACTAAAGTCCGTGAGCTATTTTTCTGTCAGACTTTGCACGTTCATTTATGTGCAATCTGCCTGCACAGGTAATTAAGGAGTATCCGTGCCACATTTGTGTCCCATGAAAACCTTTTGTGCCACGGCTGTACTAGTCTTCACGTTACACAAATTTTTGCACTGAAGGGGGCGCTCTGGTGCTCAGTGTTGCCCCATGTTAAAGGAGCACAAAAAAAGTTGGTGCACTCGGCTGCAGCAGTGCAGGGGGCACCAGATTCATGAAGAACGTGCGCCAGAAATCCTGAATCTGGCGCCCCCTGCACACTACACAGGACACTGCACATAGCACAGACTGCACTGTTCTTAGCATTCTTTGTCCTTGAGAGGATCAACCCCTTAAAATACCCCTTTGTGAATGGGTACCTTGCAAGTTTCACTGTATTACATAGCAGTGAGTCATTGGGGCAGATTTACTTACCCGGTCCGTTCGCGATCCAGCGGCGCGTTCTCTGCGGTGGATTCGGGTCCGGCCGAGATTCACTAAGGTAGTTCCTCCGCCGTCCACCAGGTGGCGCTTCTGCGCTGAAGTTCCCCGGAGGTGCGCTGGAATGCCCTGAAATTCACCGGCCAATACCTAGTGAAGGTAAGTGTAATTTTCGCAACACATCTTTTGTTTTAAATGCGGCGGTTTTTCCGAATCCGTCGGGTTTTCGTTCGGCCACGCCCCCCCCCATTTCCGTCGCGTGCATGGTGGCGCCGATGCGCCACAATCCGTTCGCGTGCGCCAAAATCCCGGGGCAATACAGGGAAAATCTGCGCAAATCGGAAATATTCGGGTAACACGTCGGGAAAACGCGAATTGGGCCCTTAGTAAATGACCCCCATTCTCTCATTCAGTCACGCATTGAAAAAAAATAAATTCTCTCCTTGTTGACTAATTCACCGGTACAAGGAAACCACTGCAAAATACCACCTGTTTTTAAGAAGACCACCCTCTATTAGTAAGAGATCAAGAGATTCCAAAAGTTTTGGTTCATATATATTTCATGCATACTAGCCAATGGGGCACATTAACTTACCTGTCTGGAGGAGTTCACAGAAAGTGCATTGTCCAACAATAATGCACTTTGCCGCAATTCACTAAGATCGTGCGCCATATATCCTGCATGTGTCGCTTCACCGCTCAGGTCCGACAGAGTTCACCTTCTTCTTCCTGGTGCATGTAAGTGCATTATCTTGCGACACATTTGAAAGTTAAATCCCACGCTCAGTCCGAATCAGTCGGATCATCATCGACGGCCGTGCCCCTGAATTTGTGTCGCAAGAAAGCAGTGCAGCTGGGCCAAAATCTGATCGCTTGCGACACAATCCCAGCACAAACCCCTGTTAAATACCTGTCCAAGCCATGCAATCCCCCAAAACATCAAACAGTCCGACGAAAGTGCAATCCGCGACCCTTAGGAAATAAGCCCCAATGGGGCACATTTACTTACCCGTCCCGAGGTGCGTTGTCCGTCGAGGATTTGGATCTTCCGCCATTCACGTAGCTCGTGCGCCCCATATCCTGCAGGTGTCGCTTTGCGCCAAAATCCGATCTCATGCTCCAAAAACCCCTGTTAAATGCGGCACAACACAGAAATCGACGGGAAACCAGTCGGAAATGCGTTCCGCAGACCCATAGTAAATTATACCAACGTCATTGTTCATCTTCTATTAGTCTTCTAGAAGCCAAGATTTGTAGATGTATTAAGTAATAACAAAAAGTTCAGCTCTCCGTTGACCCCCTTTCTATTTATCCAAAATACCCAATTTTGCAAAAATTTTCTAGGTAAATTTTTGGTTTAAAAAAAAGAGCGTAAAAACAGAACAAGTTTGCGTTCTCTGTCGGCTAATCAGATGTGTAAACACGAAGATTTCGGGCTTGTTAAGTGTGGAGTGGAAAATCGAAACATTAGTATTTCTTACAACTTAATGGCTGATTTCAGCCTGGCTGGAAGCGATTACACGTGGTGCCAGGTTGTGCATTTTTTTTTTAATTGATTGAGCCGAGTTTGCGGTCAGAAAATGACTGTCAAAACGCAGCTTATCTATAATTATCGTTAACCAAAAACAGACGACTCCCCTCGAACGGGGTAGTGTTTTGCCGTAAAAATCTGTTGACATTTGGTTGGACAAAAATCTTGTGTAGGATTTAGCGGATGATGGCGATCACAAGGATTGTGCGTCGTCCACCATAGCTAGTAATATAATACTACAGCTCCAGTCATTGGTGGTTACTACTACAACCTCTTACCAAGACTCCTAAAAACTCACATATGGAAGCAGTTAAAGGGACAGCTACGTCATGGAATCATTAGAGCCATTAGGAGATAGTTTTATTAATTGTCGGGAGCGATTATGTTGCGCGCTCGTAAAATCACCGGCGATGTCTCTACTCTACGGCTCGAGAAAAGATAAAAGTTTGGAGTAGTTTTTTTTTTCCTCTTGCCCTGAGGCGACCCATTAAAAACGTTTCGAGGACTTTTCCCGCAGACCACATTAAACGTGATTGTGTCTGAAGCAATTCTGTTTGAGGTACGTCAGTGTTTAGAGGCTTTCCACTGCAAAATCAATTTCTGTAGTGTGGAACGCGTGGGACTCGGCTTTTACAGGGGCCAAGACTTCAAAAACATTCAGGTAATGCACTTAGCAGCGCAGCAAGGACCAGGCTCCAGACTAGCGCCTGAGGGTCCCTGGTGCTCAGCGGAGGAGGTTCCTCTCCATACTGTGATTATTACTAGTAATACTTACCATAGGGACCGGCCTTACTGTTACTCTGATACCATGAATGCACTGCTATTATGCCGTCTGTCTCCTGTTATTACCAGGACTGGCCGGGATCTTACCACTACACACATTTCTCTTGTCTTTCCAGTCATCAAATATTTTCTTCTCTGCTCTGTTTCTGGCTCTTGACACTATAATTTGTCCTGTATCTGCTCCTTGTTTGTTGCACCTCTTTTCCATTTGTCCAGCATCTCTTGCTTTATTGAGCTGCTGTGGTTCCTTCTGTATCCTACATTTGTTCCTTTTTTGTTATATACAAATCTGTTTTTCTGGATGGGAGAGACTCCTTATGGATACTGTGCCTATTTTCCTTCTATGTTCCGCCTGTTCCTTCTAAATACTACCTCTGTTTCATCTGTATACTGCCTGTTCCTTCTGTGTTCTGCCTCTGTTCCTTCTGTGTTCTGCCTGTTCCTTCTATTTTCCGCCTGTTCCTTCTAAATACTACCTCTGTTTCTTCTGTATACTGCCTGTTCCTTCTGTGTTCTGCCTCTGTTCCTTCTATGTTCTGCCTGTTCCTTCTGTGTTCTGCCTCTGTTCCTTCTGTGTTCTGCCTGTTCCTTCTGTGTTCTGCCTCTGTTCCTTCTGTGTTCTGCCTCTGTTCCTTCTGTGTTTTGCCTCTGTTCCTTCTGTGTTCGCGCACTGTTCCTTCTTGTTGCCATGATTTCATGTACTCATGTCCTTCTGTGTTAGGCCTCTGTCATCTCTGTTCGAATTTCTGGCTGCTCTGTCCTTGTGTTCCTCCTCAGATACCTTCTGTGTTTTTGCATGTATACTTCAGTGTTTTGCCTCTGTGTCCCTTCTGTGTTTTGCCTTGTTCCTCTGTGTTTTGCCGCTGTTCCTACTGTGTTGCCTCTGTTCACTTCTGTGTTACTATCAGCCTCTGTTCCTTCCTGTGCTTATCTCCCTCTGTACCTTCGTGTTGTTTGACCTGTATCTTCAGGTTTTGCCATCGTATTCCTTCTGTGTTTTGCCTCTGTTCCTTCTGGTGTTCTGCCTCTGTCCTTTGTTTGCCTCTGTTCGCTTCTGTGTTCTGCCTCGTCCATTTGCTGTGTTTCCCATCGTGACCTTCTGTGTTTTGCCTGTATTGTCGGGTGAGTGAATTTCCTTCAGTGTTTTGCCTCTGTTCCTTCAGTGTTTTGCTCGTTCTTCGTTTCCTTATCTGTAATCTGCCTCTTTTCCTTCTGTATTCTGCCTACTGTTCCTTCACTGCTCTGCTCTGTTCCTTCTGTGTTCGCCTCTGTTCACTTTCTGTGTTCTGCCTCTGGCTTCCCAGGTTCTGCCTCTGTTCCTTCGTGTTCTGCCGCTTGTGTCTCAGTTTATCTGTTCCTTCTGCGAGTCTGCCTCGGTTCCTTGCTGTGTTGTGCCTCTGTTCCTTCTGTGTTCTGGCCTTGTTCCTCAGTTGTAGTCTGCGTCTGTTCCTTCTGTGTTCTGCCTCTGTTCCTTCTGTGTTTGCCTCTGTTCCTTCTGTGTTCTGCCTCTGTTCCTTCTGTGTTCTCCCTCTGTACCTTCTGTGTTTTGCCTGTATTCCTTCAGTGTTTTGCCTCTGTTCCTTCAGTGTTTTGCCTCTGTTCCTTCTGTGTTCTGCCTCTGTTCCTTCTGTGTTCTCCCTCTGTACCTTCTGTGTTTTTGCACTGTATCTTCGTGTTTTGCCTCTGTTCCTTCTCTTGTTTTGCCTGCTGTTCCTTCTGTGTTCTGCCTCTGTGCCTTCTGTGTTTTGCCTACTGTTGCCTTCTTTGTTCTGCTCTGTTTCCTTCTGTTTTCTCCTCTGTAACTTCTGTGTTTTGCCTGTATTTCAGTGTTTTGCCTCTGTTCCTTCGTGTTTTGCCTCTGTTCCTCTGTGTTCCTCTGTCCTTGTGTTTGCCTCTGTTCCTTCGTATCTGCCCTTTTCCTTCTGTTCATTCTGCTCTATGTTCCTTCTGTGTTCTCTGCTTCTGTTCCTTCACTGTGGTTCTGCCTCTGTTCCTTCTGTGTTTCCTGCCTCTGTTCCTTTTCAGTGTTCTGCCTCTGTTCCTTCTGTGTTCTGCCTCTGTTCCTTCAGTGTTCTGCTCTGTTCCTTCTGTGTTCTGCCTCTGTTCCTTCTGTGTTCTGCCTCTGTTCCTCGTGTTCTCTGTTCCTCTGTTTCCTCTTCGTGATTCTTGCTGTCTGTTCCTTCTGTGTTCTGCCGCTGTTCCTTCTGTAGTCGCCTCGTTCCTTCTGTGTTCTGCCTCGGTTCTTCTGTGTTTCGCCTCTGTAGTGTTCTGCGTCTGTCCGTCTGTGTTCTCCGTGTTCCTTCTGTGTTCTGCCTCTGTCCTACTGTGTTCCGCTGTTCCTTCTGTCTTCCTCTGTTTTCTGGGCTGTCTGGCTGTGCTGCTGGTATGCTTTCCTTTGTGTTCTGCGTCTGTTCCTCTGGGCGGTGTGCCTGGCTGTCCTTCTGTGTTCTGCCTTGTTCCTTCTGTGTTGGTTGTTCCTTCTGTGTCTGTCTCCTCTCTGTTCCCTCTGTGTTCTGTCTCTGTTCTTTCTGTGTTCTGCTCTGTTCCTTCTGTGTTCTGCCTGTGTTCCTTCTGTGTTCCGTCTGTGTTCTGCCTCGTTCCCTCTGTGTTCTGTCTCTGTTCCTTCTGGTTCTGTCTCTGTTCCTTCTGTTCTGGCCTCTGTTCCTTCTGTGTTCTGCCTCTGTTCCTTCTGTGTTTTGCCTCTGTTCCATCTGTGTTCTGCCTCTGTTCCTTCTGTGTTCTGCCTCTGTTCCTTCTGTGTTCTGCCTCTGTCCTTCTGTGTTTGCCTCTGTTCCTTCTGTGTTTTTTGCCTCTGTTCCTTGCTGTGTTCTGCCTCTGTTCATTCTGTGTTCTGTCTCTGTTCCTTCTGTGTTCTGCCTCTGTTCCTTCTGTGTTCTTCCTCTGTTTTGTCCTCTGTTCCTTCTGTGTTTTGCCTCTGTTCCTTCTGTGTTTTGCCTCTGTTCCTTGTTCTACCTATTAAATAGTAAATCCATAACAATACCTGCATATTTTTGCACTTGTATTATTTGTTTTGCCATGTACTACTAAATTTTTTGCCTGTTTCTTTTTTCTCCCTCTGTCCAGCGTTGTTCCCTCCTACTCTGGGTCTCATTCTCTCATCTGCAGTCTCTTCTCTGCCCCTTTTATCTCAGCAGTCGTGTTGTATTTCATGCCATCACCACTAAGTGTTCGGCTATGGTGCCGGTCATATGGCATGGGACCACTGAGGCTTCCATAGTCACTGATGGCCATTTGTGAACAATAGATTAGAGCCTGCACTGGCTTATCATCTTATAGGATAACACATCTAACCTGATAGAAATCAGCTACCAACAAAATCAGCAGCGAGCTCAGACGACAGTGACGTCTCCATTAGAACCTCATTACATACTTGTCTTTCCACTGCGCTTTCGGTGGGAGGTCAGTGTGAGCCATGGACCAGGTATTTGCAGTGTAATTGTTCCCTTCAGCAATTTTCTGAGGATGAAGACATAGTTATATCACAGCTCTGGTATGTGGGGCTTTCCAAAAACATTATGGTCCAGTTCCCTGTTATACAAATTGATGGAAGCCTGGGTTATAAATTATTTTTTTGGTATTTTTATAGGATGATAACATTGCTTCAAACGGGTTTCTTTTTTCAATATTTTTTGTAAATAATTTTTTAATTAAAATTTATTTTAAAAAATGTATCAATTTATATATATATATATATATATATATATATATTTCCTTAACACATATTTTGTTTCATAAAGACATATCCAGCTGCTAAAGGGACTGTACAGTAATAGCACAAATGACTTAGAATTTCATATTAAAAGGGTTGGACACTCTTTTACATAAATTGCGCCTGTGACTTTACTGCTATAACAATAATCCCTGAATGTTCACCAAGTGATTCAGTAGTCCAGCTACATACTTTTGTGCTGTGTGCAGACTCTCACAATTCTTTGTTTACATCTCTGAGCACTGCTGAATCAGAGATGCTGTAGCAGGAGAGTTATAACACATCCTGCTTCCTCTTCTCTTCTCTTCCTGTCTCTGTCAGTGAGGATGGACTGTGAGAGAGAGAGACACACAGTGGGAGACGCCATGAGAACGTGCTGGAGCAATGATAGAGAGGAAGCTGTGTATGTATGCAGGAGGCAGCATGGAGAGAACAGGGAAAGGCTGAAGCTCTTAAAGGAGGCAAAGACACAGGAACATATACACGCAGAGACATGTCTAATGGAGCAGATTTGTTGAAAAGTGGCCAACTTCACTTTATGTATAATTCATCATAATGCAGGAACTTCTCAGTGGACCATAACGTTGGAGGTCGGTGACTTCTGGGTCATTCAAGGTGCATCAACCACCCATGTAATAGATCGTCATAGGTGGCTTTGCACTAGTACCTTGTGTCCGCAACAAATCTTATCATAAATCATATACTTATAGGGGCTCATTTACTTACCCGGTCCAGTCGCGATTCCCCAGCGCGTTGTCCGACGTGGATTCGGGTTCTGCCGGGATTCACTAAGGTCGCATCCGATATCCACCAGGTGTCACCGGAGTTCACCTGCTTCTTCTCGGTGCATGTAAGTGGTTGATCTTGCAACACATTTAGTTTTCCACGGTTTTTATGAATCCGTCGGGTTGTCTGAAGGCCACACCCCTGATTTCTGTGGCGATTGCATGCGCCAAAATCCCAGCGGAATTTGGCGCAAAACAGAAAGATCAGGAAACCCCATGAAAGTGCGGCCGTGGAACCCATAGTAAATGAGCCCCATAGGGTATGTTGTATATAGATTGCACATTTTAGTCTTGGCCACAGTTCGCTCTCACCACATTTAGGTTGACTGTACCTACCAGTCTTATAACCACAGTAGTTGGTTGGGAGGTAGGACTAACGTATTGGACATTGGACTAACGTAATCACCAAATACCAATACCATATAGGAGTATAGGTAAAAGCTTCTTGTTCCCCCTTCTCAGAATTCGACTTTTTGGGGTCTCAATCCAGAAGTTCATGAAGACTTTTGTTGCGTGGTCTTTAGGTCACACACAACTGTAAGGGTGGTCTTCTCCTTGGGGACCATATTGAATGACACTTATCATGAAACATTATACAGCAGGGTTACATCAGCCTTTCAGTACAGGGACTAAACAAACAGAAGCAAAGATCATGGGCGTCTTCAATCCCTTTAAGCCTAACATGGGGTGTGCAGTTTTTTTTTTTGAGTGGAGATAAAATTGAAATAAGATTTATCGTCATTGTTTATGTAAAGTGGAAACTCTGGCCCCATGCAATCTTCATGGGCTTGATTTGTCCATCTTAATGTTTGGACAAGGGATCTGTTTCTTTGTAAAAGATCAGGTTCTCCAGAAGAGAGAGGACATCTGTATAATCATAAAAGCTGTAAGACCCTGAAGGATGTGAAGGCTTTCTCGGAAAGGTTAACGGGAGTACATGATGAATGCCCCAGTAAGGGAGTCTCACTGTAGTTTATGGATTTTCTATTACAGCTCGATATAGCTTTCCAGGGTCATAAAACAAGCTCATGGGATTTAGCACTTACACATCCAAGTGCAAAATTAAACACGTACAATAATTGGGGGTTAGAGCTCCTACTAGCTAGAAAAACACAGTCCAACTCCAAATGTTCTCAGATGGAAGAAGTATGTGTTTTTATTTCCTTCCAGGAATCCTGCCGAATTTCTTAAAAGGGAAGCTCTGTTATAAGCTATCAGCTTAAGAGACAAGTCCGAAGATGACACCATTGTCCCACCATAGGATCATAGATCCAGTTTTGAAGAATCTGCAATAGTTCAGATGGTTCCCATCAGGGCCGGCACCAGCACTGGGCATACCTAGGCAAGTGCTGGAGGCCCAGAGCTGCTGGGGGGGGCTCACATAATGCTTTACATAAGGAATCCATGGGGCTGAGGGGTCTGAATCTAATGAATCCATAGGAGGTAAGGGGGGCTTTATATATAATAACAATGAGGGGGCTGTTTGGGATAAACTAAAAAATATTTTTGGGAACAGGAGACGGTGTAGCTTCTTAATTTTTACTGCTGCCATGGGAATCACTGCAAAGGGGCCCACTGAGGCTTTGTCACCCAGGGGCCTACTGAGGCTCTGTCACCCAGGGGCCTACTGAAGCCTGGAGCAGTTCGTGGATCCCATTGACTTGTGGAGTATTCTAATATGTTTGAAGGCATATCAACACCCTTAACCCCCCCCCCCCACACTTGGAGATACACCAAGGGACCACCAAGAACTTTTGCGGGTCACTGTGGGGAAATTAAATGGGAGGGGTCTAGAAAGGAGGTTTAAACTTTTTGGGGCTTAAAAAGGAGTAATGTACTTGTGGGATCCATAAAGGGGAAATTATTCTATGTGGCATAAGTATCGGAGCTCTAATGTGTGGCTACTTGAGGACACTAAGGGGGGAATCCAAACTGTGTAGGGACCACTATGGAGGAATTATATTGTGTGGGAACCACTAAGGGGCAAAATACAAGGATATTGGGAAATATGGAAGTTCATGGATGGCTTTAGAGGGTGGCTTAACTCAAAATTTTCAAAGTATTTTTTGAGGGCATGTGGATGAATTTTTGGAACCTTTGGATTTAGCCAACTTATGTATTACATGGCGCAGGACAAACTAGTAGACAAACCTAATAATCGGTGAAATATTAAGCATGGTTAGGTTAGAAAACTAGGACTACCCAAAAGATAAGCACAGCTCTGATATAATCTATAGATCTACAAATTCATCATATGGTGGATTTTTCTAAATATCGGGAGCTCAGTCTACACTTTAAAACAAGGCCAAAACTTAGCTTTTAGTTGAAGGCCTCAGGTGACTTCAGCTCAATACCAGAAGGATATGAGAAAGTTAGACACCACAATTAAGGTTATAGGTAGCCTTGTATTTCATTTCTCTCTCATGTTACGTTATTTTCTGCACTACTTATTAGTTTCTAGATTTTCAGCTAAGTGCCTCCCTAATAGGATCTTTATAACATTTTGGTTTTTGTAGATTGATTCACACAAAATATTTAAAGGTCGTCGTAAATACCTGGAACACACACACAGAACCCGTCTGAAGAGGCTTATTGCTTTACAAGGTGCTCGTGTAGAGCGGAGTTAACCACCACCTGGCAACGCTGTACGACCAATATTTCCTATTCAACTTTTTCCCATTACTCTTAAAACCAATTTTTTTTTACCCTTTAAGTCTATTTACGATGGAAAATGAACTCTTATCCAATGCTTTCTTCTCGCTCATTGGGGGCGAGGCAGTGTGGTCTGCTCAACATACCCCGGGATGGATTTCATTATGTAGGACCTTCTGAAGGAATTGTGGTGGGATCGCCTTCCTCTGAGTCATTCTCAATTCCCCCATAGTCAAATATAAAAGGCCAGACCCCCGGTAATGGTCACCCTGATGTCTACCGCTGTAAAGTGAAGGTTACCTTGAAATAATCATAGATTTGTAAGAGTCAGACTTCAGCCGTGGGCTAAGTTTAATAAAGATTGGATTTCCTCAATCTTTCGTTTAACGCTCTCTATATTGACCCCGGCCAAGAACTAATCAAACTCCAATGAAGAAATCTAAACTTGTGACTAGTAAAAGAGAAGTTGAATAAATCTTTGAACATTCACTACGCGAAACGCGCCGGTCTACAGAATTCCTATAAGAATATTTAGCCTAAAGCTACCTATACATTTTCAACAGATGTTGGTTTAATGCTCATTTGGCCAACAACTGTTACTCCCAAATCCCCATTGGACATGCATGCCTGGTTCAGACAAGTGTGTACTCATTCTGAATGGCGAGAGAGGAGTTAAAAGGATTTTCAGACCCATGATTCAATTTCGGTTTAGATAATCTGTCCACCGAATAGGCCACCAGTGTCTTATTGGTGGGGGTTTGACATCTGAGATCCCCACCGATCACCAGTTGTGAATCTATACTGACTTGGGCTCTGTCCAGTATACAGAAAAATAAAGACTAAGCAGCAGTTACCCCACGCTGCCAGTATACGGAGGATGGAGCCATTGGTTCCAATGAGGACGATTGGACTCAGGTGTTTGCCCTGCAATCATATAACAAAGTATAATCCCTGATGACCTCAACAGGTTCCTGTACTGGCTCATATAGAATAAAAGATTTTTAGGAGTGATCATTTTGCTTTTGTCTTTGCATTTTATATAAAAATACATCACATGGCAATATAGCATGTAAATGGACACATCAGATATTAGGGCATAGAGTGTTTAGGGGCATTTCGGGCCAAAAGACCGTTTTTGATGTGTGAAGTATCCTGCGCCCTACAATGTCACAGCAGAGACTCCTTTCCCATCCTGTGCCATGCCTCGAAGACTTTTCAAAAAAGGGGAGAAAATTTTCCATTTTCCGGGCAGAAAACTGGTCTACAAGGCTTGATAAATGACCCCCAATATATTTGAACGACTATATGAACGAATAATGCTATAACGACCGCATGGTCTTACTTCTCCATGCTCCTGCTCAGGACTCGGAAGCACGGTGCGCGCGGTCCGCTCGAAGATTTAAAAGCCCAGCACACCGCTAGTTGGTGCTGGCCATTTCCAGGAATTTTATGAAAGCCGTCCACTTCCTGCATTCCCTGTTGGATCTTTGTGCTTCATGCCTCTGAGAAAGCTCCCCTGTGATATTCCTGCGTTCCTGTGAGTTCCCATGTTCCTGAGTTCCCGTGTTCCCATTTTCCTGAGTTCCCGTGTTCCTGAGTTCCCACGTTCCTGAGTTCTCGCATTCCTGAGTTCCCGCGTTCCCGCGTTCCTGAGTTCCCGCGTTTCTGAGTTCCAGTGTCTCGTTCCCATCTGCCTGGACCTCCTGTTGCTGAACCCGGATTGGACTTGACCTTGCATCTCTGCCGCCTGCATATTCCTGCGTTCCTGTGATATTCCTGCGTTCCTGTGAGTTCCCATGTTCCTGAGTTCCCGTATTCCTGAGTTCCCGTGTTCCTGAGGTCCTGAGTTCCCGTGTTCCTGAGTTCCCACATTCCTGAGTTCCCGCGTTCCTGAGTTCCTGCGTTTCTGAGCTCCAGTGTCCCGTTCCCATCTGCCTGGACCTCCTGTTGCTGAACCCGGATTGGACTTGACCTTGCATCTCTGCCGCCTGCCCTGACCCTGGACCTGATCACAAGACTGTCTCCTGCTAAGGTACTTCGACCTCGGCTGACACCGCGGGCTAGTCGCACCTGTGGAACGACCTGGTGGTACCCTGCCCCAGCAAGTCCAACCTGCTTTGTGGCGGGCTCTGGTGAAGACCAGGTGGCACTTAGATTCCAGTCCTAGTTGTCGGCTAGTACCACCTCCCGCGGTGGTCCAGATGATCCACTGATACCGAATCCTGACAGTCGGTAGGACACGGGACATCACAGGAAGTCATTAGTCCTTCTGTCCAGGGGTCACTTGACACGTGGCTTACGGCAGCAATGGCAAACTTCAACAGGGTCAGTATAATATGGGTGACCCCTTATGGCCTTTAACTTGCCCTGTTAAAGCTTGCTCTACGTGGCGAACCCCTTTAAACCACAACATTTACAGGGATATTACTAAGAATAACTCCTCTAAACCCTAAATCCCTACTTCTTGGGCTATTATATTTATATGCTTGTCTTTGTCTTATTTTTAACTTTTTGTTTAATTTAGAAAAAAAATATGGACATTTTTATATATCGTAGAAATGTTAAATCTCTAACTAGATTTTTTCTGAACCTGTATGAGACCTCCCAACTACTGGTTAAATTCTTGGAACCAGTAACAAATATGAGTGGGCCAGACTCTTGGGGTCTTTTAAGGCTCCGGATCACAAACCATCACACAGTTCCATGTGTTTTTTGTCTGCTGCGTGGGGATCGAGCGGCACTTTGTAATGGCTTGGATATTTATCACATAAATGGTGCCAATCATTTTTACTCGAAAAGTATAAAACAAGCCAAGCTACCTCACAGGACTGCGAGCGTACCCAGGAGACCCGATGGAATCACAAATGTCAGGAGGTGCCAAATATTCGATTCTTTTATAAATCTGAATTTAAACATTCTAGCGAGAGCTCTGGAGAGCAGAACGCTTTTACTGTGGATGCATTATATTAACAGCACATGCTCGAAAAGCAAATTTCTCCTGATTTACTACATGTCATTAATCTGAAAAGGAAGTCGAGCCAAGAAGTGAGTAAAACGTTTTATACTTAGGACAAATTTGAATGAACCTGGTTCCCGATGTGAGGTTTTATTACCTTAACACCTCTTGTTGCTTTGGATCAAGGGTATATGCACCTTTGAGATGGAACGTATGGGATACTTGTGTCAGTGGACCCTCTGGACCATCGCAGGAGATGGTACTAGCCGACACCTGGGACCGGAGTCTAAGTGGCACCAGAGGGGTGCAACTGGGGTGCCACCAGGTTGTTCCACAGGTGACAGCCCGCGGTGACAGCCAAGGTTGAAGCGCAGAATAGAAGTCCAGGCTCAAAGTCAGGTCACAAGCGGGCAGTCAGGGCAGGCAGCAGAGATGCCGGGTCAATGGTCAGGACTGAGGTCACATCTGGAAATCACACAGGAACAGAAAACAGGAATACGAGAATCACAGAGGAAGCTTTCTCTTGTCGCTATAGAGCTCAAAGATTCGGCGGGGAATCATGGAAACAGCTGGCCTTCAAGGAAACCCAGAAGTGCAAGCACCAATCAGTGATGCGCTGGGCTTTGAAATCTTCGAGGTCCGGCGTGCGCCCACCCTAGGGATCGGAGACGTGCGCACAGCTTAGGCCGGATGGGAGCAGGAGCGTGGAAAGTTGAGGTCGGGCCGGGGAGCCGCACTACTGTGAGGGGCGATCCATGCCATGGGCACCCGTGACAGCTTAGACAGACCAGTCTTGGTTCCGGTGATCCCCCGTATCATTGATCGGAGTAATGGGGGGTAGTTAAATTAATCCCCTCTATCTGGGTAGATTGCTTGGCATAGTAATAGGTGCCCAGTTTAGGTTTTGGCTATTGTGCCCTATCAGTGCTATTGTTAGTAGAAGATGATAGACATATGACCCTGTCATGTGTCGAACAACTGGCATCATAATGGAAATCCAATTTGGCCTTTTCTATGGAGCTCAGTCATAGTTTGTACTAACCTAAGAACTATTTTTAGGAGAATTGATACAAGGATCATTGAAAAAAAAGTTGGAATGTGAAAAACACATCAGTAAATCAAGCTATGGTTTGCAATGCTAACTACAAACTCTCCTTACGAAGACTTTGCCAATTAATGTCGTCTTGTAGGTGTGTGGAGACTTACAGCCATTGTTACTCCATTGGGGTATTTTGGGAAATAAGCAAATTGATACCAATGATGACATCATCCAGAAAGTATAGCCATGTGATAAATCTATGAAATTTGTATAAGACAAAATTAAAATTGACATTCTCATTTTGTTTTTTACAGAAACCACATGAAGAAAAGTCACATATATATAGAGCACTTATGGGTTATTCACAAAGAAGACACATAAATATCTCCAACAGCGCTATAGTTTCTTTTATTTATGTTATTTAAGATGGGGGCTATGTATTTTATCATCTATTCCATGAACCTTTAACAGTAAATCCCTCCTTGAGGATGTGTGTTGGTTGAGCAGGGGGTCATTTTTTCTTTCTTTTTACCGCCATAAGATGTGAGGTACGCAGCAGTTTTACAGAGAGCACGGTGTGCTGTACGAAAGTATGACACACTGTATGCAACTCTATACTGCATTGTAATGTTTGGCTACAAGCCGTGGAACTGATGGGCAAGTTGCCCTTAAACAAAATGGCGTTGGCAGGAATGATCATGTGATCTTGACCCTAGGTAACTGCTTAGTGATGCTGAATGAGATAGTATAGTATCTCATATCTATCTATCTATCTATCTATCTATCTATCTATCTATCTATCTATATCCTGTCTATCTATCTATCTATCTATCTCCTATCTATCTATCTATCTATCTATCTATCTATCTATCTATCTATCTATCTATCTATCTATCTCCTATCTATCTATCTCCTATCTATCTATCTATCTATCTCATATCTATCTATCTATCTCCTATCTATCTATCTATCTCCTATCTATCTATCTATCTATCTATCTATCTATCTATCTATCTATCTATCTATCATCTATCTCATATCTATCATCTATCTATCTCCTATCTATCTATCTATCTATCTATCTATCTATCTCATATCTGTCGATACCCCAAAAGATCCCTCACAGTAAGAGGCAGCGGGGGTCCATCAGGAAGCCCCAGCGCCATCCCCGGAGCCTTCATACGCTGTGGTGTTTGTTTTCTCAGTGAAATATAAAGGGAGGATTGTTTCTCAGCCGCCAAAATCAGCAAAAAGTGATTGACTTCCATTTCTTGCAGTCTGGTGAGCTCGCCCGTCACATTCATGGCTGATTATTTGTCACGGCTGGTATCATTCATAAATGAGAAGAACTGCACATATACAAAGGAGGGAATCATAGGGTCCCCTGACCCCGGGCAGATAGGTGGGCACAGTGCAAGGTTTTGAAATATAGAGTCTGTCAAAGGTAGTTAGCTGGATAGAAAAACTGTGCAGTAGTAGGGCCCAGCACAGCACTACTACTCCTATCCTGTATATATGGGCACAGCACAGCACTACTACTCCTATCCTGTATATATGGGCACAGCACAATACTACTACTCCTATCCCGTATACGTGGGCACAGCACAGTACTACTACTCCTATCCTGTATATATGGGCCCAGCACAGCACTACTACTCCTATCCTGTATATATGGGCACAGCACAGTACTACTACGGGGTCAGGTATTTATTCAGAGTATGGATTGTTGTAGGGCGCTTGTGAAACTGGGGTCAGGTAATTTACCTCAGTGTATGGATTGTGTAGGGCACTGTGTACCAATGGGTCAGTATTTATATAGTATATGGATTGGTAGGGGCTGTGTACACTGGGTCAGGTATTATAATCAGTAGTTTGTTGATGGGCTTAGACGCTGTGTACACTGGTCAGGTATTATATCAGTATATGGATTGTGTAGGGGCTGTGTACACTGGGTCAGGTATTATCAGTATAGTATGGATGTGTGTAGGACGCTGTGTACACTGGGTCAGGTATTATATCATAGTATGGATTTGGATGGCGCTTGTGTACACCTGGGTCGTATTATATCAGTAGTATGGATTGTGTAGGGGCTGTGTACACGGGTCAGGTATATATCAAGTCGTAATGGATGTGTTGTAGGACGCTGTGTACACTGGGTCAGGTATTATATCAGTAGTAGGATTGTGTAGGAATGCTGTGTACCTGGTCAGGTATTATATAGTATGGATTGTGTAGGGTGCTGTGACACTGGGTGTAGGTATTTATCAGTAGTAGGATTGTGTAGGCGGCTGTGTACACTGGGTCGGTATTATATCAGTAGTATGGATTGTGTCAGGTGTGGTTGTACACTGGGTCAGGTATAATCGTAGTAGGGATTGTGTAGGGTGCTGTGTACACTGGGTCAGGTATTATATCAGTAGTATGGATTGTTTGTAGCGGCTGTGTACACTGGGTCAGTTTATATCCGTAGTATGGATTGTGTAGGCGCTGTGTACACTGGGTCAGGTATTATATCAGTAGTATGGGATTGTGTAGGGTGTGTGTACACTGGTCAGTTATTATATCAGTAGTATGGATTGTGTAGGGCGCTGTACACTGGGTCAGGTATTATATCAGTAGTATGGATTGTGTAGGGTGCTGTGTACACTGGGTCAGGTATTATATCAGTAGTATGGATTGTGTAGGGTGCTGTGTACACTGGGTCAGGTATTATATCATAGATGGTTAGTAGGACGCTGTTATCCACTGGGTAGGTATTATATCAGTAGTATGGATTGGTGTAGGGGCTGTGTACACTGGGTCAGGTATATATCAGTAGTATGGATTGTGTAGGGTGCTGTGTACACTGGTCAGTATATATAAGTAGACATAGAAGATTGTGTTAGGGCGCTGTGTACACTGTGTCAGGTATTATATCAGTAGTATGGATTGTGTAGGGTGTGTTGTACACTGGGTCAGGTATTATATCGAGTATGGATTGTGTGGGGTGTTACACTGGTCGGATATCGTATCAGTATGATTGTGTAGGGCTGTGTCACGGGTCAGGTATTATATCAGTAGTATGGATTTGTGTAGGTGTGAGTGTACACGGGTCAGGATGTTATATCAGTAGTATTGGATTGTGTAGGAGGCGTGTGTACATGCGGCAGGTATTATATCAGTTAGTATGGATGTGTAGGACGCTGGGTACACTGGGTCAGGTATTTATATCAGTGTATGGATTGTGTAGGCCGTGGGTTTACACGGCACGTCAGGTATTATATCAGTAGTATGGATTGTGTAGGGGTGCTGTGTACACTGGGTCACGAGTATTATATCAGTAAGGATGTGTAGGTAGGCTTTGGTACACTGGGTCAGGTATATATAGCTAGGTATTATGTGTGTAGGCGGATTGTCTGTGTACACAATGGGTCAGGTATTATATCAGTATGTATGGATTGTGTATGGCTGTGTACACTGGGTCAGTATTATATCAGTAGTATGGATTGTGTCAAGGCTGTGTACACTGGGTCAGGTATTATATCAGTAGTATGATTGCTGTATGGACGCTGTGTACACGGTCAGGTATTATATCAGTAGTATGGATTGTGCTGTAGGAGCGCTGTTGTAACTGGGGTCAGGTTGGTCTTTATCAGTAGTATGGATTGTGTAGGGTGATGTGTACACTGGGTGTCTCTTGTAGTCAGGAGCGCAGTCTCTGGTAGTCAGGAGCACAGTCTTTGGCAGTCAGGAGTGCAGTCTCTGGTAGTCAGGAGCGCAGTCTCTTGTAGTCAGGAGCGCAGTCTCTTGTAGTCAGGGGCGCAGTCTCTTGTAGTCAGGAGCGCAGTCTCTGGTAGTCAGGAGCACAGTCTTTGGCAGTCAGGAGCGCAGTCTCTGGTAGTCAGGAGCGCAGTCTCTTGTAGTCAGGAGCGCAGTCTCTTGTAGTCAGGAGCGCAGTCTCTGGTAGTCAGGAGCACAGTCTCTGGGAGTCAGGAGCGTAGTCTCTGGGAGTCAGGAGCACAGTCTTTGGCAGTCAGGAGTGCAGTCTCTTGTAGTCAGGAGCGCAGTCTCTGGTAGTCAGGAGCCTGAAGTGTAGTCAGTGGGCAGGCGGCCTAGGATTTTGTTTGTACTTTGTTTGTGCTGCTATTTTTGAATGGAAAATAAAACTGGTTACTGCCAGTTCCACCAAACAGACGTTGTTGTGCCTCGCAAAAAGTTCCTGTCTACCCCAGGAGACGACTACCCCGATACCTAATCCCCAAACAATATATATATACACTAAAAGTGTGTGTGCCACACACATGTATAGAGAGACGAATAAGAGGAACGTTCTGTTTTATTAGTTATTGCAGCGCCATCTAGTGATGGATCCACATGCATGAATATTCCTTTGTGTCTATAGAGTCTGCAGGAGCGTTATTATACATGATAAATTAAGAATGAAAAATTAGATATACCATTACATAGAAAAGAATGTATATAGATAATCAGATGGATGGATTTTAGATAAATATACATTATGATTAGATATTACATAGGGTGGGCTCACATTGGCATTGGTGCTCTGCTTTTTTTTTTCAGGGACCCCCATAAAAACCCCCATAGAAGACAAGAGCTCCGTGTTTTTTTGGTGTTTTCAATGCGTTTTACAGACTCATGACCGTGGTCTATCTTTTCTATGGTAATTGATCAGTGAAAAACACATTGGGGCACATTTACTTACCCGGTCCATTCGCGTTCCAGCGGCGGCTTCTCTGACGAGCGTTCGGGTCTTCCGGCGATTCATAAAGGTCCTGCGCCCGATGTCCACCAGGTGGCGCTGCTGCGCCGAAGTCCGCCGAGGTGCCCCGGAGTTCATCGTCTTCATCGTGGTGCATGTGAGTATGGCCCGTGCGACCAATTTTTTTTTTTTTAAATGCAGCGGTTTTTCCAAGTCCGTCGGGTTACCGTTCGGCAACGCCCCCCGATTTCCGTCGCGTGCATGCCAGCACCGATGCTCCACAATCCGATCGCGTGCGCCAAAATACCGGGGCAATTCAGGGAAAATCGGCGCAAATCGGAAATATTCGGGTAACACGTCGGGAAAATGCGAATCGGGCCCTTAGTAAATGACCCCCAGTGAGGCTCATTTATCTTATTTCCCCCTTCCCTGAGCTCTTTCGTGAGTCTACTTTTTGCACCTGTTTTGTCTTGTCAAATAAAGGACTAGATGTATCACTCGCTTTTTCTGTTGTTTTTGTGCCTTTTCATAGTGTTGCATTGTTTTTGTGCCAGTTTTGCGACTAAACACCAAACACCTACCAATCCAGATGTTTTGCTGCGCCTCATAGTCATTCATCATTAGTGCCTGGTTCATTTAGGCGAAATTTAGCTGCAAAAACCCTCCAGCCTGAAGGTGGCGTAAACTAAGAAGCAACACTGAGATCTTGTGCAGAGCAGCTCATCCCCAGCAGCAGAGCTCAGCAGATACTACAGACACTATGTGCAGCCTCTGTTTACAGTTCATGACCTTCTATTCACAAACAATCTGCAAAAGCAGCAGCTCAGAGCAGGATGGAGGAGAAGTGATTGGGAGCTGTAGACAGGACAGAGAAGTGTCCCCCGTATAGCAGGATAGAAGAGAAATGAGTGGGAGCTGCAGATTGATAGATAGATAGATATGACATAGATAGATATGACATAGATAGATATGAGATAGATAGATAGATAGATAGATAGATATGAGATAGATATGAGATAGATAGATAGATATGAGATAGATAGATAGATAGATATGAGATAGATATGAGATAGATAGATATGACATAGATAGATATGAGATAGATAGATAGATAGATAGATATGAGATAGATATGATATAGATAGATAGATATGAGATAGATAGATAGGAGATAGATAGATAGATAGATACTGTGGGACGGACTGTGGGATTATCTAGTGGACGCTACTGATATAGTAATAATAATGTGACCCGTCTCTCTCAGTATATTTGCCCCATTTCTCCGGTTTTCTGCACATTTCTCCCTTATTTCCTAATTCCGAGCACATGGCTCTATAGGACAGAGAACAATCGCTGTGAATCTCTATTACCAGACCCCCGGGCCCCATTCATACAGATCAGGGATGTGTCCGCAGTCTGATGTGGAGCCAAAGATAATTTCCTGCCCAACACAGAGAGATCCCAGCGCAGATAGGACTAATAGAAACTTCCCGGTGCTGGTGCAGCGGATACAGCGGAGATCCTCGCTCCATCTCCCCATCAATTGGGATAATAAACATATCCGCCAGGGTTTCCATGGAAACTTCTAGGCATTATAATATATAGCAAGTGCACCCAGGCATGTGACGTGCCGGCTCTGTGCTATACACAAGTGTATGCCATAATATGGACACAATTAGAAACTGGCTCTGTATAAATTCAATATTACAAAAAATACAATATTTTAAAAAAAATCGATCGTTAAAGCAGAAGTTTCCATACAAAACTATAGAGGGTACCAAATATACCGGGAAAAAACAAAAAAATCTTAAAGGGAATGTGTCCCCATTAAATGACCTACTTGTTAACCAAGTTTTTATGTTAAACATATTTGTTATGTTTTATGTTTTTAGCATATAACATCTGTATCATCCTTCCATCTACAAGCAGTCCCCGGGTTACATACAAGATAGGGTCTGTAGGTTTGTTCTTAAGTTGAGTTTGTATGTAAGTCGGAACTGTATATTTTATCATTGTAACCCCAGTGAGAACTTTTTTGGTCTCTGTGACAATTAGATTTTAAAAATGTTGGGTTGTCATAAGAACCAGGAGTAACAGTAAAGCTTCATTACAGACGCCTGTGATAACTGTTACAGCTGATTATTGTAGCCTAAGGCTAAAGTACAGTCATTACACACATCCAGAGGTCCATTTGTAACTAGGGGTCGTATGTAAGTCGAGTGTTCTTAAGTAGGGGACCGCCTGTATTTTTAATAAAAAGTACAATATCCTGCAGTTCTGACTTTGGCCACTAGGGTTAATAATAAACATAGTGGGGGTCATTTACTAAGGGCCCGATTCGAGTTTTTCCCGACGTGTTACCCGAATATTTCCGATTTGCGCCGTTTTCCCCTGAATTGCCTCGGGATTTTGGCGCACTCGATCGGATTTTGGCGCATCGGCGCCGGCATGCACGCGACGGAAATCGGGGGGCGTGGCCGAACGCAAAACCCGACGTATTTGGAAAAACCACCGCATTTAAAAAAAAAAATCTGTCGCGGAGCTTGCACTTACCTTCACTCAGCCCGGCTGGGTGAACTCCAGTGCGTTCCGATGCTTTTCAGCGCAGCAGCGCCACCTGGTGGACGGTGGAGGAACTACCTTAGTGAATCCCGGCCGGACCCTAATCCAGCGCAGAGAACGCGCCGCTGGATCGCGAATGGACCGGGTAAGTAAATCTCCCCCATTCGCGATCCAGCGGCGCGTTCTGTGCGGTGGATTTGGGTCTTCCGACTATTCACTAAGGCAGTTCTTCCGACGTCCACCAGGTGGCGCTGCTGCGATGAAGTTCCCCAAGGCAACCCGGAATGCTCTGAAATTCACCGGCCTATTCCTGGTGAAGGTAAGCGCGAGTCCCGCAACACTTTTTTTTTTTTTAAATGCAGCGGTTTTTCCAAATCCGTCGGGTTTTTGGCCACGCCCCCCCCATTTCTGTCGCGTGCATGCCGACGCCGATGAGCCAAAGTCCGATCGCATTCGCCAAAATCCCGGGGCAATACAGGGAAAATCGGCCCAAATCGGAAATATTCGGGTAACATGTAGGGAAAATGCGAATCGTCCCTTAGTAAATGACCCCCACTGGGAAAAAAACCTACAGATTCGGAAAAACCATGGAATTTGAAAAAAAAAATTATGTCGCAAGAACAGCACTCACATGCACCGGGACAAAGAAGGTGAACTCCGGCGGACCTCTGCGCAGCAGCGACACCTGGTGGATATCGGGCGCACGACCTTAGTGAATCCCGGCAGACCCGAATCCTCGTCGGAGAACGCGCCGCTGGATCGCGACTGGACAGGGTAAGTAGATGTGCCCCACTCTCTAATCCTGGAGCGGTTTTCTACTTCTAGGGTTAAATAACTTTATTTTTGCATGGTCTTTACCTTAAAGTTAATTTCTCCGAAACCAAGGTCCTGAATTTGACATTAGAGAAGGGTAGCGCAGTTACTCTTTTACATAAGTTGCCCATGTGCTAAACTGCCTTAATAATAATCCCTGAATGTCCATCAAGTGATTCAGCAGTCCTGCTACTTACTTTTGTGCTACATTCAAACTCTCAGTGGATCTTTGTTTAGTCTGTCCAGCGTGTCACTAGTGTATTTCTTACCGAAATCATTTCCCCATATGTGATGTAATGTGGTAATGTGCTGTATCTCAATGTCCTGTAACTATGTTTGTATCCAACTAGCAACATGTAAGAACGCACCTCTTGTAGTGTATGTATGGGACTGTAATGTTAAAGGGGTTTTCACTTTAAGCACTTTCCAGCATGTGATTCATATGGTTTGTATAATAAAACGTTATACAAATTTCCAGTATACTTTCTCTATCAATTCCTAACGATTTTTCTAGATCTCTGCTTGCTCTCATGTAACAGGAAACAGGAAGCTTCATTCTTTACTTCCTGTAGATAAACACCGGTCCACGGTCATGTGATGTCACACAGATGCATGGCTTGTTACATAAGAGAGTAATCGGGAGCTGTGTGATACTAACAAACTGGGCACCTGTGTGACATCACATGACCGTGGACCGGTGTTTATCTACAGGAAGTAAAGAATGAAGCTTCCTGTTTCCTGTTCCATGACAGCAAGCAGAGATCTACAAAAATCGTTAAGAATTGATAGAGAAAGTATACTGGAAATTTTAATAACTGTTCATTTCACAAACAATATCAATTATTTGCTGGAATGTGCTTAAAGTGGACAACCCCTTTAAGCCTATCTCTAACTGTGTGTAACCATTGCCGGAACACTATGTACAAAAGAATTTCCCCCTAGGGGATCAATAAACTACTATCATATTGTATCGTTTCGTAAATGTTAGCCCGTGGCATTACTGTACACCAAGTCCTGTAACATATCTGGATGTGTTACTTTTTGGGAAAAAGTTTGTCGAATGGGCACCAAAAGTGAACAGTAAACAAATATTCTACAATGCCTGTTGCCTTTAAGAATTGCCCATAAAGAAAGTAATAAAGAGGCTGATGTCACAACAATTAGGAAGGACTCGCTTAGGCCAAAACATTTTTTTGGCCCTCCATGGCCTCCTTACAATACGCCCATAATAACAGAGCCGAGTGTGACCCGTTCAGTGCTCTCGCCACAGTTTATCATGCTTAATGGGAGCCATGAGTTTAAATAGACAAAAAAAAAATATACGATTCTACAGAATTTTAGCATTTTGGCTTTTGCACTAAAGGAAAGTTCTTGCCGGTGCCAGAATCGTAGAGTACAGAGGCCCATAATTTATAGGAGACGTTTATATGAAGGCTGAGCGAGGCGATTACTGCACTTTAATGAGAAGCGTTTTCAGCATGTGGATATCTATGGATTGTGAGGAGAATATAACAAACTAACAAAAGGCAAACATCGGGAGAATCAGAGCAGATAAAGGAAGAGGTAGTTACTCATGGACAGATGTTCTGGGCATGGAGGAGGAGGCATCTCCCTTCCTTATCTAAAAAAGTACAGCAATATAAAAGTAGCCTTGTCTACCATAACCATCTTATTAGGATGGTCATTATAGGGTGTTTTCAGGCTTACCAGACACAAGGATATAAGAATAAACCATGGGGCCACCTATTTCATCAGTTTATGGTCCAAGTTGGACCAGAAGTACCAAAGATCCTGTGTCAACCCCTTTACTAGCTCAATGTTGCTCAGAAAGCATGTCAACGTGAGAGCAAGTCCTACAAAAGTCAGATCCCTTGTTCCGGGACACCAAAGAACCAAGTTGTGGTAATGTTGGCCATTGTTGAGAGCTTTAGAAGGTTAGGAATATGTTTTCCTAGAGGCAACCTAGTGAATCTTGAGGGAACTGCCATGATTTTGTGTCCAGGAAGCTCTTTTTTGTTTAGACAACATGACAAAGTGACAGCAAGTCCTAAAAAAGTCACATCCCTTGTTCCAGGACACCAAAGGACCAAGATGTGGCAATGTTGGCCAATGTTGAGGACTTTAAAAGGTTAGGAATATGTCTACCTAGAGTCAACCTAGTGAATCTTGAGGGAACTGCCATGATTTTGTGTCCAGGAAGCTCTTTTTTGTTTAGACAGCATGACAAAGTGACAGCAAGTCCTAAAAACGTCAGATCCCTTGTTCCGGGACACCAAAGAACCAAGATGTGGCAATGTTGAGGACTTTAAAAGGTTAGGAATATGTCTACCTAGAGTTAACCCAGTGAACTTTTAGGGGACTGGCAACATTTACTGTCCATGAAGCTCTTTTTTGTTTAGACAGCATGACAATGTGACAACAAGTAAAAAAAAAAAAGTCAAATCCTTTGTTCCGAGACACCAAAGAACCAAGATGTGATAATATTGGCCAAAGTTGAGGACTTTAGATGTCTATCTAAAGTCAACCTAACAAAGCCCCAGGGCAGTGAATGGCGAACCTTTTAGAGTCCAACTGCCCAAATTACAACCAAAACCCAATTATTTATCACAAAGTGCCATCAAAGTAGTTTAAGCAGTAAGTGATTACTAACTGTTCTGCCACAACTTTCAATCGTTTCAGCCTCTTGATGACACCAATAGAGATGAAAGGCAAATTTGGACTATCAATGTAGCTTCTCTTCATTGTCTCCCTGTACAGGAAGAAATGTGGGGACAGCAGGAGGATAGACAATTATGTTTAGCGCTGAGAGAATCTCTCTGAGAGTCTTCTGGGACTGCAGGAAGATTCTTTGAGTTTGATTGGTGAACTCTGTAATGGGTCAATGGTTTGGGTGCTCACAGAGAGGACTCTGAGTGCCAACTCGGGCACCCGTGCCATAGGTTCGCCACCACTGCCCTAGGGGGTTGTCAAAATGTAACATCCAATTAATGAGGAAGTCTTTTAGGCTCCCCAAGCCTGGGGGACTAGGACCTTATGACCATGGCCAACAGCAGAAGGTCCCAGGCTCACTATTTTGGGTTTTCGAAATTCTTACCCAACTTTTCCAGATCCTTGAAAGGCTTAGTGGGAGGGCAGTTGGAAGACACTGCTCAAAGGTCTCTTCCACAGTCAGCATGTCAGGTCCTAAGTCACCCAAATTAAGTTCTGTACCTCCAGCGATAACAACTATTTTTGTGCTATAGATGTTTGTGTAGAATCGATCCCTAAAAGTTCAAATTTGGCCAACTTCACAAATCTTTAGACCTTTTTTACCACTTCAATGGGGCAGGACACGTTTATAGCCAAAACTTATAGGTAATTTAGTGTAAGAGCAGTGAAACTATGGAACAAGTCTCTGAGTATAAGGCCTGTGTGTATAACATTACACTTCCTAGTTACTTCATTTCTGTAGATGGATCGTAGATATAGGGATATATTCTGGGGACTTAAGAAGGTTGGGGAGATGTCTACAAAAATTGGATGTTGATACTTTAACTTTTTACCTCAGAACTGTGTAAAAAGCCGGGTTTTTACCTCAGAACTGTGTAAAAGGCCCGGTTTTTACCTCAGAACTGTGTCATGGTTACGACTAGGTTGGTTTTTACCTCAGAACTGTGTTGTGGTTACGACTAGGCCCAGTTTCTTCAATGATTACCTCACATTCATGGTCAATGTTCAGTGTTTTCGGGTCAATGGGGCTTTTACTGAATGTAATCACCGATCCTGGTAGAATGGTATAACATAGGATGGAATAGGATAACACATTTTCGTGTCGGATTTTCCTTAAAACATCACAACATGGGAAGCGACTTTTTTTCTCCTCATCCTGAAAGGAATTTATTGGCTATGTATTGATGCGGAGGCTACAAAACATAAAAAAATAGACATAAGATGATGACAGGGAAAACACTTATCCTGCCAAGTGCTGGCGGGAGAAGAAAGGGACGACTTCTACTCCATCATCTTATACTACACAATCCTCTCGGAGAGATATAGACATATAACCCTCCCTACCACAGATGAATGCGACTGGTGCGGAATGGCGGGAGATGTTACAGGAGATGTATTACAATGGTTCCTGTGCAGAATGTGAACCAGCAGGGGCTGCTAACAAGAAATTAGGGATAATGCTCAGTTCACACTTTATTTTTGCTTTCTGGTAGAGTTATAGTATTTTTCATATTGTATAATTGTGACAGAAAGCTGTAACCTGTGCTACTGCTCCTATCCTGTATACATGGATATTTCATAGTACTACTACCCCTATCCTGTATATACAGATATTGCACAGTACTACTACTCCTATCCTGTATATATGGAAACATCATAGCATCACTACTCATACTTACTCAGACATAATGTAATGTGCCCAAGTATACAGCATATGAGTAGTAGTACTGTGCTGTGCCCATATATACAGGATAGGAGTAGTAGTACTGTGATGTGCCCGTATATACAGGATAGGAGGAGTAGTACTGTGCTGTGCCCATATATACAAGATAGGAGTAGTAGTACTGTGCTGTGCCCACATATACAGGATAGGAGTAGTAGTATTATGCTGTGCCCATATATACAGGATAGGAGTAGTAGTACTGTGCTCTGCCCATATATACAGGATAGGAGTAGTAGTACTGTGCTGTGCCCATATATAAAGGATAGGAGTAGTAGTACTGTGCTTTGTCCATGTATACAGGATAGGAGTAGTAGTACTGTGCTGTGCCCATATATACAGGGAGAGAATGTCACAATGGCCCACGATATATGCTATTTGAAAATTTTTTGATGCAATCTTGCCTCTAGTATAGTGCAGGTTTACCTCAGTAATGTGCCCTTTGCGCACCTTCTTGGTGCAATTTGCTTCATGCCAGTTGCCGACTCAAATGTAGGGCAAAATGAAACGCGAGTAAATGTCGTAAATGTAGGTAAGCTAGGATTCTGATGTAGACTGGACACCATAAGTACATGTGCAAAAACTGTTTGCACATGAGTCCAGAATAAAAATTGGGGCAGATTATTACCCGGTCCTGTCACGATCCCAGCGGTGGCGAGTTCTCGGTGAAGGATTCAGGGTTATCTTCCGGCGATTCACTCAGTAGGTTGCGCCCCCAATGCCACCAGGTGATGTCGCTGGTGCGGCGCTTGACGTCCAGCTGGACGTTCACTAAGAGTTCTCCAGCGATCGTGGTGCAGGGTGCAGGAATGTGCGTGTCACAGCAAACAACTTAAAAAAAAAACAAATACAGAGGGGTATTTTTCTGAATCCGTGGATTTTCTACGCCCACGCCCCTCCGATTTCCGTCGCGTTGATGCCGTGGTGCCGATGCCGCCACAAATCTGATCCTTTAAGTGCACGCACAAAATTGGTGTTCAAAAGCTAACTCCCATTGTTCCACGGTGGGTACGCGCACAACGCCAGCAAAAATACACATAAGTCTGATGCGAATAGAAGCAAACGTAATACCAATAAAAAAATGTGTTCCAGAAAAAAAACGCAAAGGTGGTAAATGGTAATACAAGAGTATAATGCCAAATGCACCATAACCCAATGCAAACATAGGATCATTTAAGGCTGTAATACGCAAAGGCAAAACATTCGAATTGACTAACCACACACTGAATTGCAAATTGCCCCCAAGCATATACAGTCATAGAGAAGAAAGCATGCAAAACACAACGAGCTCAAATGCATTGGATTTCAGAAAGATAAAAATTCTTAAGTGCATTACCTGGATCTGTGTAGCAAGCCCTTATAGGTACAGTCATTCTCTACATGTGTGAGGTGGTGAAAGATCCCTTAGAGGGGCCACGTTATTGTAGATTGAGACAAGTTAAATAGGACATCATCAAAGGGGTTGTGACTGTAGCTAGGTATTTGAATTGATTAGTTGATGGTGCATAGTGCCGAGATGATGGGCGAACTAACACTAATCCGGATCAACAAGAATGGTGGACCATGTCCATAAATCATGGATCGCAGGGGTATGGTGAGCATACTGCACCTTCATTAATTGTTTATGGAATGTCCAGACTCCAGGAGAATTTTCATTCTATTGGATGACTCTTCATAGTGAAATAGTAGTGCCTGGATGATACCCTAGTGCTTTGGGGCTGGCAGCAAGTACTAACACTTCCGCCCATAGTATGGCAATGCCGCGCATGGCAGGACGTCCATCCTCGACTCTGAGCTGCTCGATCAAGTTACGTGAGTAGCGGGGTTCCACAATTGTCGGCGATGATCAGGATGATTGTAGCATCTACCACGCACCAAGAAGGAGTAGTAATATCCCAAACCGGGGGATGACAACGTAAACTTGGCAAGACAACCCCGTTAATACATGAAATAAAACACAAAACGCCTCATTGGATTCATCAGAAACTTTTTCACACCCCATATATCTTTTACTATGTTCAACAAAACCACCAAAACATTTGCTCAGCACAATTACCGGGGTGACAGTGTACGTTCCGTCAGCTTTGAGACTTACTACTGTTACTATTACGGGAAGGCTTAGCGAGGAATTTTTTTGCTTTTGTTCATCTGGTCAAACGTCTTTGAGCGAAGCTCTGTGGGAGCGGCGTCTTCGGTGGGACTAATGTCCAGTGGAAACCTCGCCACCCCATGTTGCATACGCAGAGGCTGCCACAGCCCCAGACCTCAAGTTGCCCGTTGGGGTACACGCGGAGTGTGTAATACGCCAACGAGACGTGGCCTAGCATGATGCGGTAAAATATTCGGACCAAAAAATCCGCACACCCACATTTTTTTTCTCCTAAATAATCAGAACGTGTAAACTATTTGAGTGTTTGTTTGCAACATGTGCAGGCCGCTTTGGCTTACAGCGAATCATTCTGTGTCTCCCACGCCCTGACAAATTATAACTCACATTCATATGGAGAGAAGAAGAAAATGATATGCAAGGGGTAAATACAATTCCTGTTTAATTTGTTCGTCCGATAGTCCAGAAGTTTGCTGCCAGGGCAGAGGGAGACTGAGCAGAAAGAGAGATAATGGGGCACATTTATAAGGAATCAGTTTTGTTTTCCGTTCTCCAGGTTTTTAGAGATCTTACCATTTTGCGCCGAATTGGCCTCCCGGAGCGTTTTGGGCGAAACGCGCGATCGCGCAGACGTCGCCACCGGTGCCAGCTGAACTGCGGCGATAAAAACGGCGGGGGCGCGTGGCCGTTGGTACAAACCCGGCGGCTTCGGAAAATCGGCGCGATTAAAAAAAAAAAAAGGTTCCACTTGAAGCGAACTTTCATGCAACCAGACATAGGATAGTGGAAGCTCGGGGACCTCGGCACGAGCAGGCGACCACTGGTGGACATCACGGTGCGCATGACAGACTCATCAGTGAATCGCCGGAAAGACCGAACCATTCCACTGAGAAACGTGCCACTGCGAGTCGCAGACACAGGAACCGGGCGTAAGTAAATGAGCCCCAAAGTCTTAAGTATTGATAACAATTTTCATTCATTTAATGGTAAGTTGTCAAAAGAAATATGTTTCATTTATGTGTTTTGTTGGTCTTATACCAGACATTGGGACACATTTTACTAACCCCGGCCGACGGAGTTCATGCGAAGTGCATGGATCAGACCAGATTGCACTGTGCAGGCGATACCACATATCGTTGCTATCTGCGACACAATCCTGACTAGTCCTGCAATGTGGTCGCTTCCCCTACCAGCTGCGTCCGACCCGGAGTTCACTTCCTTGACTTCCTCGGTGCATGTAAGAGAATTGTATGCGGACACAATTTGAATGCTAATCCCTCAGTCCGATCTTAGTGCGTGATAGTCAGGACCTGTACACCCCAGCAATTTCTGTTTGCATGAAATATGCGCCCTGCGCCAAAAACTACTAGTGTGCGTCACATCCCATTCAAGACTGCGAGCAAACTCCCCAAAAAATGGTAGTTGTATTTGCGAACCCTACTAAATAGCTACCATTGCATGTCATATTTGCAGATTTCGTCGCCATGAAAAGCCGGGTGCGATAGCGCCAAAATGCGTTGCGTGCCGGACACAATCCCCTTCTAAATCCCAAAAAACATCGGAAAGTCAGACGGAAATGGTGAATCCACGGACCCTAGTAATAAGCCCCATGTACTGGAGCAGCAGTATTAGAGACCACTAAACTCCGGGGGCTACACAGACAATGGGGATTAATTACTAAGGGTCGCGGCCACACTTAGTGGATTTCTGACCATTTTTCGGGGATTGGGATTGCATCATACTCCGTGGCAGGGGTCTATACAGACCATGCTTGGGACGCGGCCATATTAGAGACACTACCTCCTGTGGGGTCTATACAGACATTGCCCCGGGAGCTGCCATATTAGAGACACTACTTCATGTGGGGTCTATACAGAATTGCACGGGAGCGGCCATATTAGAGACACTACTTCCTGTGGGGGTTATTACAGACATTGCCCCGGGAGCGGCCAATTACAGACATTACTTCCTGTGGGGTTCTATACAGACAGTTCCCTGGGGAGCGGCCATATTAGAGACACTACTTCATGTGGGTCTATACAGAACATTGCCCCGGGAGCGGCCATATTAGAGACACTAATTGCCTGGGGGTCTATAAGACAGGCCCGGGAGCGGACATATTACAGACATTACTTCTGTGGGGTCTATACCGGACATTGCCCGGGGAGCGCGCCATATTAGAGATACTCCTTCCTGTGGGGGTCTATACAGACATTGCCCGGGGCGGCCAATTAGAGACACTACTTCCTGTGGGTCTATACAGACATTTGACCGGAGCGCATATTAGAGACACTACTTCATGTGGGGTCTATACAGACATGCCCCCGGGACGGCCATATTAGAGACCACTATTCCTGTGGGGTCTTACAGACATTGCCCAGGGAGCGGCCATATGAGAGACACTACTTCATGTGGGTCTATCAGACATTGCCCCGGGGAGCGGGGCCATATTAGAGACACGACTTCCTGTGGGGTATAAAGACATTGCCGGGAGCGGCCATATTAGAGGACCCACTACTCTGTGGGGTCTATACAGACATTGCCCCGGGAGCGGCCATATAGAGACACTACTTCCTGTGGGGTCTATACAGACATGCCCCCGGGAGCGGCCATATTAGAGTCCAGACTACTTCTGTGGGGTCGATACAGACATTGCGGCTGAGACGCGGCCATATAGAGACACTACTTTTCATTAGGGTCTATACAGACATTGCCCCGGGGAGCGGCCATATTAGAGAGACACTACTCTGTAGTGTCTATACCCGACATTGCAAGAAGAGCGGCCCATATGAGGACACTACTTCCTGTGGGGTCTCTACAGACCTTGCCCTGGGAGCGGCCATATAGAGACACTACCTCTGTGGGGTCGATTACAGACATTGCCCGGGAACGGCGACATTAGAGACACTACTTCCGTGCGACTATACAGACCATTGCCCCGGCAGATAGAGGCATGAGCACCCTGGTAGTGAGTTGGGGGAGTTATTCTCAGTAGGGCAATATACCAAAGGAAGAATGGGGAATTTGGGGAAAACAAAATCACTCCAACTTGTAAAAACTATGTTTCAACTTGAAAACATTTTTGGCGAGACACGCACCCTTCTTTGAAATGATATAAATGAAATAATCTTCTTTCACAAGATGACAGATCTTTGATTCTCCCACTTGAGGCCATGGCTTAGTGATCGGCTACTGCCAAATAAACATTCAAAACTTAGAGGGATTTCCGGCTTTGAAGCAATTTACATTGTAGGAGAAACATGGCTTAAAGTGAATTCTGACGACTTCTTTTATCAATCATGAAAGTTATCAGCGAGTCAGAAACAAACGTCTCACAAAAGAATTTCTTCCAATATCAAAATTTCAAAAAGTGAGGAAATCCTGGAGGAGGGAAGCGAAGATATAAAACGATTGTACAGCAGGGTTGAGGAACTTAGGTAAACTGACTGGGAACAAAATATAGGATCATCTCTACTATAGATAAAATGAGAAATGGATATCACCCTCTTACCTCAACAAAGTCTTGGGTTCTGTTGTAGGCTATTCCACACCTGTTCAGGCCGGCGAGGGGAAGGCAAGCAAGTAAGCGAACAAACAGTAAAGGGAAATCTTGACAACTGACGGTTCTTTATAATGTGACGCTCGTAAACTGCGCAAAAACAGCAGTTGGCGTTAATATTTTCTTTTTGGACGCTAGGCAGGCCTGTAGATTTGGATGACTATGACGAAGTAAGAAGCTGATAACTTGCAGAATGTAATTGAGGACCAGAGTTCAGGAAAGATTACTTATAGAGCCAGATGGCTCTGCTGCATCAACAACATGGCACCAATCTTCGTGTGATAGCAGCAAGCAGAGACACAGGAATCTCTTAGACAAATCCAGAAGACAAGAAAACCCACAGCTCTAGACAGATTCGGTCTGTCTCTGACCAATGTGAGCTGTGGGGAAGTCCTGCTAGATCAGGGTAGTTACAACTCAAGGGAGCTCAGGTGCAGCCATGTTGTCTTGCAACGTGCCTGCTGCTGTGTACCGTATCTTGGTATGGCTGAAGTTGTAAAAGGACCAGTGGGTCTCCCTTTCAAATAGAATACACCCGTACAGTTGATATGCTGGGACAAGACAGCAATTTTTGACTGTGTACCCTGTATTTATTTTGGCCTTAGGCATTGGCCTGACCCTGATCTGTATCTGCCTGCCCAACACTCTGACTGTACAGTGGATGTGTTCTGTGCTAAGGCCGCTGACCCCCTAGACTTCCGAGTCCTCTCTGCTGAACCACTTGTGACTCGACCTGGACCAGCTGTCTGAGCTAACCCAAGGGGCACCTCCACTCAGGCGAGTGAACTCCGTTGCCCGGGAGCATCAGGGCAAAGTAGATAAGACATAGCTAAACTTGTAAAGGAAGGCACCAGGACACCCACTTAACTAATGAAAATTATGTCTTATATATTACTTCTGGGATGTTATTTATGTATCGACGGGCCTCAACAAGACTAGCTGGAGAGGGTAGCGCATTTGTCTTCCTTGCCAAGCATAGATATTTGTATGGGGTAAAGGGTAAATACTGATAGGGACCCTAGGATAATGCCCTTGGGAATAATCCAAACCAAACCAATACGTGACACATTGGGACAGATTTACGTACCCGCGTCCATTCGATGATCCAGCAGGCAGTTTCTGGCGGTAGGTGTCGGGCCATGGATTCATAGTAGTCATCACTGCGTCCCACCAGGTCGGCGCTTGCTGCGTGTGAAAAGCATCGGCAACGCACTCAAGTTCCCAAACGGGATCTTAGTGAAGGTAAGAGTGCAAGCTCCGCGACAGATTTTTTTTTGTAAAATGCGGGCGTGCTTTTCCAATCCGTTGGGTTTCGTTCGGCCACTCCCCCGATTTCCGTCGCGTGATGCAGCGCCGATGCGCCAAAATCCGAGTCGCGCCCAAACCCGGGGCAATTCAGGGGGAAAACGGCGCACACAATATGGAAATATTCGTGGGTAACAAGTCGGGGGAAAAAATTCGAATCGGGCCCTTAGTAAATGACCCCCATTGGGTCTACTCACATTCCAATATGGACTGGGTTAATCTACAACGCTGATGTGCTGCTAGTAGGCGACACCCCTCGTACTCCTTATCGGACTGCATGAAAAAATCTTTCTCACACAAACTTCGAATCTCTTTCAAATAAGCAAAGTGAGTGAGAGAATGTCTAGTCAAGGAAAATAATCTAAATCATTTTTTTTTTTCATCCGGGCGTTGACCTGTTTCATGGTTTATAATGCAAAAAATATGTGTATTTTTTTTATGCGAAAGTATTTTTGGAGCGCACTCTGGGTTTCCACTCATGTAGGCACGGGATCAGGACTAACAATGTCCTCATGACTTGATCAACTCGGAGGGGAAAAGATCACTTCTATATGACCACCCATGAAATCCAGATCACTCCCACACATTCTACTATATTTAGCCCCGATTACGAGTGAAATCTTTATTCAGTCTGATTTACTAACAGAGGATGTACTACACCATTAGATTAAAGTGTATGAAAAGCTGGTGGTGAAATATTTCTAATCGCGTCTGAAAAAGTCATTTTTATCCAGTCGCCATTGTTTCCCGGAACACGGGATGTCAGCGAACATGAGTACTGTATGGACCACCTAACAAAACTTTTTTTCAAAGTTCAACAAAAAACAGACTTTCCCCCAACCAAAAAACACATTTCCAAACTGTAGCCTATTCAGTAGAGCCAAAAAAGGCATTAAAAAATGTAAGAAATGTAATTATAAGAGGTTGTGCCATTTGCCAACGGATCATTCGTTTTATAGAATGCAGCCCCGGGGAGATGCGAGTTGGTCCGGACTATAAGCAACCCTGCCAGCAAAATTGGATTATCCATAGAATTCCGAAACAGTCAAGGGTTCCCTGCCAGTGGTGTCTGATATAACATGAATTCACGCGAAATGGCTCTTACATGGCATCATAGAGAGTCTCATAGAGAAAGGTTCAAAGTAGGGACCCTCTGACATATCTATTCTACAGTCCTTCTATCTTATGATTCACTCAAAGTCAATTGACCTTCTATTTATTGACAAATTCCAAATGTTTTTTAATTTTAAGGGTTGTCGGAGACTGCAGAGACGCAGAGCTGAGGGATTAGAGATGAGTGGAGCGATGGTCAATTCGGCATACAGGTTTGGCTGAGTGACCGAACCACGAAAACGGCCGACCATTGTGTCTGCTATCTCTAGCCGTTGCTCTCTTATCTCCTAGCCGATCACACATTCACTTAGATGAGGACTGAGCTGCAAACCGGGACAAGACGTCTATGGTGGTCTATGGTGAATTGCAACGGGGGTGCCCACGATGTTGGACCCCTGTTAATCTCAAATTTAATCACCGGATCCAGTGTAGGTAGATGATTCAGTTTCTTAATTGAAACATCTACTTGTAAAAACAAAAAGTTGAGTTGTGTTATGGGACTAATCGACGAGAGTCTAGGTGCACGGGGGGAATATATCATACTGGGGTTGAAAATTTCCTCCTGCAGCGCATGGGGTGACAGATGACTAAGATCAGAGAGTGTGACAGCGTACCAGAATGAGTATCTACCGGGTGTCGACCTATGTAGACAGGTCTTATTAGTGGAGAATTCAGTACAGGATGCTTATTGTTCACGCCCGCTTGCCCATACCTACCCGCATCCGTTACATGATACATGTTTCGCAGATGGGGCTCTACCTGCCTGTCCACCAGAAAACTGGCAGACAAGGAATATAAAATTCCCAAAGACAGAGTCCGAATTTTGGAAAAATTATTATACATACCGGGCACATTTACTAAAGTCCGTGAGATATTTTCTGTCGGGACTTTGGCACGTTATTTATGTGCAATCTGCCTGCACAGGTAATTAAGGAGTTATCGTGCCACACATTTGTGTCATGAAAAAAACCTTTGTGCCAGGTTACTAGTCTTCACGTTACACAATTTTGCATGAAGGGGGCGGCTCTGGTGCTCAGTGTTGCCCATGTTAAGGAGCACAAAAAAAGTTGGGCACTCGGCTTGCAGCAGTGCAGGGGGCACCAGATTCAGGAAGACGTGCGCCAGAAATCCTGAATCTGGCGCCCCCGCACACTACACAGGACACTGCACATGAGCACAGACTGCATGTTCTTAGCATTCTTTGTCATTGAGAGGATCAAACCCTTAAAATACCTTTGTGAATGGAGTACCTTGCAATAGTTCACTGTATTATATTCACGCATGTGGTTTGGGGCAGGATTTACTTACCCGGTCCGGTTCGCGATCCAGCGGCGCGTTTCTCGGCGGTGATTCGGGTCGAGGACGTGAGATTCACTAAGCGGTTAGTTCCTCAGACGTCACCAGGTGGCGCGTCTGGCTGAAGTCCCCGGAGGGCGCTGGAATGACCTGAATTCACCGGCCAATACCTATGAGGTAAGTGTAATTTTCCGCAACACATTCTTTTGTTTTTTTAAATGCGGCGTTTTTCCGAATACGTCGGGTTTTCGTCGGCCTACGCCCCCCACACCCCACTCCGTAGAGGCATGGTTGCGCGATGCGCAAGCAATCGCGCGTTCGCGTTGCGCCAAAATCCCGGGGCAATACAGGGAAATGCGTCAAATCGGAAATATTCGGGTTGGTACACGCGGGAAACGGCGAATTGGGCACTTCGTAAATGACCCCCATTGTTTCTTCAATGCAGTCGCAGCATTGAAAAAAAATAAAATTCTCTCGCTTCGTGACTAACATACCACAGGGTACACACAGGAAACCACGTCAAAATACACGACCACCTGTTTTTAAGAGGACCACCCTGATTAGGAAGAGATCAAAGAGTTCCAAAATTGTGGAGGTTATAGATAGTTTCTGCATACTAGCCAATGGGCACATTACACTTACCTTATGGAGGAGGAGTTCACAGAAAGGCATTGTCAAACAAATAATGCACTTTGCCGCAATTCACTAGAGACGTGCGGCCATATTCCGCATGGTCGATCGTCACCGTCAGGTCCGACACAGAGTTCACCTTTGTCTTCTTCGCTGGCTGCATGGTAAGTGATTAGCTTGCGACACATTGAAATTGAATCCCACGCTACACGTGTCGTGAACTCAGTCGGATCATCATTCGACGGCCGTGCCCCTGAATTTGTGTCGCAAGAAAGCGTGCCGCTGGGCCAAAATCTGATCGCTTGCGACAATCCCAGCACAAACCCCTGGTAAAACCTGTCCAACCATTGCAATCCCCAAAACATCAAAACAGTCGACGAAGGCAATCCGCGGCCCTTAGGAAATAAGCCCAAGCGGGCAACATTTACTTACCCGTCCCGAGGTGGTTTGTCCGTGAGGATGTTGAACGTTCCGCCATTCAGTAGTCGTTGGCGGCCCCATAGCCTGCGGGTGTCGCTTTGCGCCAAAATCCGATCTCATGCTCCAAAAAACCCCTGTTTAAATCGGCACAAACACAGAAATCACGGGAAACCAGTCGGAACATGCGTTTCCGCAGAGCCTAGTAAATTATACCAACGTCATGGTTCATCTTTATTAGGTCTTCTGAGAAGCCAAGTTTGTAGATGTATTAAGTAGAAGTAATAACAAAAAGATACCGCTCTCGGTGACCCCCTTTCTATTTATCCAAAAATACCCAATTTTGCAAAAAATGTTCTAGGTAAATTTTGGTTAAAAAAAAGAGCGTTAAAAACAGAACAAGTTTTGCGTCTCTGTCGGCTTATCAGGATGTAGTAAACACGTAAGGATTTCGGGCTGTAAGGTGAGTGGAAAATCGAAAACATTAGTATTCTTACAAACTGAATGGCTTGATTTCAGCCTGGCTGGAAGCGATTACACGTGGTGCAGGTGTGCATTTTTTTTGTATAATGATGCGCCGAGTTTGCCGGGTCAGAAAATGGACTGTCAAAACGCAGCTTATCTATAATTATCGTTTTAACCAAAACAGACGACTCCCACTCGGAACGGGGAGCGGGGTAGTGGTTTGACCTAAAATCTCGTGATCATGGTGGTGGACAAAAATACTTGGTAGTAGAGGATAGCGGATGATGGCGGCACAAGGATTGTGCGCGTACCACCATAGCTGTAATATAATACTACAGCTCAGTCTGGTGGTACTACTACAACTTTACCAAGAAAAACTCCTCTAAAAACTCCACATATGAAAAGCAGTTAAAGTGACAAGGCCGTCATGGATGGCATTAGAAGCCATTAGGAGATAGGTTTTATTTAATGTCGGAGCGATTATGTTGCTGCGAGTCGTAAAACACCGGCGATGTCTCTACTCTACGGCTCGAGAGCAGATTAAAAAGTTTGGAGTAGTTTTTTTTTTCTATTGCCCTGAGGCGACCCATAAAAAACGTTTACGAGGACTGGTATCCCGCAAGACCGCATTAAACGGAGTAGTGTCTGAAGCCAATTCTGTTGAGGGTACGTCAGTGTTTAGCGGCTTTCCACTGCAAAATCAATTTCGGTAGTGTGAACGCAGTGGGCTCGGCTTTTACAGGGGCCAAGAACTTCAAAAACATTCAGGTAAATGCACTTAGCAGCGGAAAGAAGGACACAGGCTCAGACGTAGCGCCTGAGGTCACTGGTAGCTCAGCGGAGGAGGTTCCTCTCCAAACTGGTGATTAAACTAGTGAAACCTTACATAGGGAGCAGGCAACTTACTGTCTACTTGATACCGGAATGCAAGCTATTATGGCGTCTAGGTCTCCTGTTATTACCAAGGATGGCCGGGAGATCATCCACATGTACACACAGTTCTATTGTCTTTCAGTCATCAAATATTTCTGTCTCGGACTCTGATTTCTGGCTCTTGACACTATAATTTGCTGATCTGCTCTTGTTGTTAGCACTCTTTCCATTTGTCCAGCAAATCTCTTGCTTTATTGGCATGTGTGTTCCTTTTCTATACCTACATTTGTTCCTTGTTTTGTTCTGGTAATACAAGGATCTGTTTTTCTGGATGGGAGAAATAGGAGAGACTCTGATTATGGTGATTACTGTGCTATTTCCTTCTTATGTTCCGCCCGTGTTCCTCTAGAATACTACTATGTTTCATCTGTATTACTGCCTGTTGCCTTCTTACTGTGTCTCACCTAGTGTTCCTCTGTGTTCTGCCTCTGTTCCTGTGTCTATTTCAGGGCCCTGTGTCCTTCTAAATACTACATTCTGTTGGTTCGTTCTGGTATACTGCAATGTCCTTCTGTTGTTCTGCCTCTGTTCCTTCATAGGGTTCTGCCGTTCCTCAGATGTTCTGCCTCTGCTTGCCTCTGTGTTGTCTGCCTGTTCCTTCTGTGTTCTGCATCTGTCCTTACGGGTTCTGCCTTGTTCCTTCTGTGTTTGCCTCTGTTCTCTGGGTTTGCCTTGTTCCTTCTGTGTTTGACCCTCGTTCCTCGTGTTTTGCCTCTGTTCCTTCTGTGGTTCTGCCTGCTGTCCAGTTCTGGTTACTGACCTCTGGTTCCCTTCTTTGTTTGCCTCTGCCTTCGTGTTTGCCTCTGTTCCTTCTGTGTTTGCTGTCTCTAGTTCCTTCTGTGAGTCGGCCTCTGTTCCATCTGGTTCTGCCCTGTGCCTTCTGGTTCTGCCTCTGTTCCTCTGTGTTTGCCTCGTTCCTTCTGTGTTTGCGTGCTGAGTTCCTTCGTGTTGTTGCCTCTGTTCCTTCTGTGTTCTGCCTCTGTCCTTCTGTGTTTGCTGCCGTTGTTCCTTCGGTGTTCTGCACTGTTCCTTCTTGTATGATTTCTGTACTCATGTTCTTCTGTGTTGCCTTGCCTTCTGTAGTTCTGCTCTCTGTTCCTTATGTGTTGCTCCTCGTACACTTCTGTGTTTTGCCTGTATACATTCAGTGTTTTGCCTCTGTGACTTCTGTGTTTTGCCTTGTCCTCTGTGTTTTGCCTCTGTTCCTCTGTGTTGCCTCTGTTCCTTCTGTGTTCTGCCTCTGTTCCTTCCTGTGCATTATCTCCATGCTTGTACCTTCGTGTTTGTTTTGCCTGTATTCCTTCAGGTTTGCATCTAGTTCCTTCTGTGTTTTGCCTCTGTTCTTCTGTGTTCTGCCTCTGTCCCTTTGTTTGCCTCTGTTCCTTCGTGTTCGCCTCGTTCCATTTGCTCGTGTTTCATAGTCAGGTGACCTTCTGTGTTTTGCCTGTATTCCTGTTCGGGTGTGGGAGTGCCAATGTTCCTTCAGTGTTTTTGCCTCTGTTCCTTCGTGTTTTGCCTCTGTTCCTTCTGTAATCTGCTCTTTTCCTTCTGTATTCTGCCCTCTGTTCCTTCATGCTCTGCTCTGTTCCTTCTGTGTTCGCCTCTGTTTCACTATTCTGTGTTCATGCCTCTGGGCGTTCCAGGTTCTGCCTCTGTTCCTTCTGTGTTCTGCCGCTGTTCCTTCAGTGTTATGCCTCGTTCCTTACTGACGAGTACTGCCTCGGTTCCTTGCTGTGTTATGCCTCTGTGCTTCTGTGTTCTGCCTCTAGTTCCTCAGTTGTAGTCTGCGTCTGTCCTTCTGTGTTCGCGCTGTTCCTTCGGTCTGCCTCTGTTCCTTCTGTGAGCACTGTCCTCTGTGCCCTTCTGGTATGCCTATGTTCTTCATGTGTTCTGCGTCTGTTACTTCGGTGTCGCCGGCTGTCCATTTCTGTGTTATCTGCCTCTTGTTCCTTCTGTGTTTCTGGCTTGTTCCTTCGTGTTAGCCTCTGTTCCTTATCTGTGTCTGCCTCGTGTTCCCTCGTGTTCTGTCTCTGGTTCTTTCGTGTCTGCATGGTTCCTTTCTGGGTTCATGCCTGATCCTTCTGCTTGTGTCCGTCTGTGTGACTGCCTCGGTCCCTCTGTGATTCGTTGTCTCTGTTCATTCTGTGTTCGTTCTATGGTCCTCTGAGTTCGGCCTCTGTTCTTCTGTGTTTTTGCCTCTGTTCCTTCGGTGTTTTGCCTCTGTTCCATATGGGTGCTGCCTCTGTTCCTTTCTGTGTCCATGCCTTCTTTCCTCTGGTTAATGCCTCTGTCTTCTGTGTTTGCCTGCTGTTCCTTCGCGTTTTGCCTGGTTCCTTCTGGTGCGACCTTGGTTCTGCTGTGTTCTGTCTACTGTTCCTTCTGTTGTTTGCCTCTGTTCCTACTGTGTGTTCTGTCACTCTGTTCCTTCTGTGTTTTGCCTATGTTCAGTTCGTGTTTTGCCTCTGTCCTTGTTCTACCTTATAAGTAGTAACTCAGAAGTGACATAACAAATACTGCCTATTTTTGCACTTGTATTATTAGTTTTGCCATGATACTACGAAATTTTTTGCCTGTTCTTTTTCTCCACTCTGCGCCAGCGTTGGTTCCCACCTACCTGGGTACATCTATCTCTCATCTGCAGTCCTTCTCTTGCCCCTTTTATCTCAGCAGTCAGTGTATATATTTCATGCACATGCACCACTAAGTGTTCGGCTATGGTGCCGGGTCATATGGCAGTGGACCCCTGAGGCTTCCATAGTCATGATGGCCATTGTGAAAAATAGATTAGAAGGCTGCACTGGCTTTATCACTTTATAGGATAACACATCTAACATGATAGAAATCAGCTACCAACAAAATCAGCAGCGAGCTCAGACGAACAAGTTGAGTCGTGACCATTAGAACCTCCATTACATCTGTTTTCCATGCGCTTCGGTGGGAGGTCAGGTGAGCATGCGACCAGGTATGTGCCAGTTTGTTAATGTTCCATTCAGGCAATTTTCTTGAGGATGAAGACATGTTATATCACAGCTCTGGTATGTGGGGCTTACAAAAAACATATGGGCCAGTTCCCTGTTATACAAATTGATGGAAGCCTGGGTTATAAAATTAGTTTTTTTGGTTATTTTATAGGATGATTAACATTGCTTCAAACGGTTTCTTTTCAATCTTTTTTGTAATAATTTTTTAATTAACATTTATTTTAAAAAAATGTAATCATTATAGATATATATATAGATCTATATATTATTTCCTTAACACAGATTTTGTTTCATAAAAAGGACATATCCAGCGGCTCTAAAGGGAGGTACAGTAAGAGCAAAATGACTTAGAATTCATATTAAAAGGGTTGGACACTTTTTACATAAGATTGCGCCTGTGTGACTTATGCATAACAATAATCCCTGAATGTTCACCAAGTGATTCAGTCGTCCGCTACATACTTTGTGCTGTGTGCGACTCACAATTCTTTTGTTACATCTCTGAGGCACTGCTGATCGGAGATGCGGAGCAGGAGAGTTCTAAACAAATCCTGCTTCCTCTTCTTTCTCTTCCTGTCTCTGTCAGTGCGATGGACTGGAGAGAGAGAGACACACCAGGGGAGACGCGATGAGAACGTGCGGAAGCACTGATAGAGGAGGAGCTGTGTATGTATGGCAGGGGCAGCATGGAAGAGAGAGGAACAGGGAAAGGGCTGAAGCTCTTAAAGGAGGCAAAGACACAGGAACATATACACGCAGAGACAAGAGACATGTCTAATGGAGCAGATTTGTTGAAAAGTGGCCAACTCACTTATGTATAATTCATCATAATGCAGGCACACTTTCAGTGGACCATACGTTGGAGGCGGTGACTCTGGGGTATTCAGGGTGCACTCCAACCACCCATGTATGATTCGTCATAGGTGGCTTTGCACTAGGTACCTTGTGTCGCAAACAAATCTTATCAAACTCTATACTTATAGGGGCTTCATTTATTACCCGGTCCAGTCGCGATTCCCCAGGCGTTTGTCAGACGTGTTGGATTCGGGGTCTGCCGGGATTCGCACGGTTCGCATCCGATATCCACCAGTTGTCACCGGAGTCACCTTGTTCTTCTCGGTGCATGTAAGTGTTGATCTTGCAACACATTGGTTTCCACGGTTTTTTTATGAATCCGTAGGGTTGAGCTGAGGGCCCACACCCCTGATTCATGTGGCGATTGCAGCGCAAAAATCCAGCGGAATTTGGCGCAAAACAGAAAGACAGGAAACCCCATGCAAGTGCGGCGTGGAACCATAGTAAATGAGCCCCATAGGGTATGTGGTATATAGATGCACTTTAGTCTTGGCCCAGGTCGCTCTCACCCACATTTAGGTTGACTTATGTACTACCCAGTCTATAACCACAGTAGTTGGTTTGGGGGGTAGACTAAAACGTATTGGGACATTGGACTAACGTACACCAAAATAACAATTTCCATAGAGGAGTATAGGTTGAAGCTTATTGTTCCCCCTTCTCAGAATTCGACTTTTTTGGGGTCTCAATCCAGAAGTTCATGAAGACTTTGTTGCGTGCGTTCTTTAGGTCATCACACACAACTGTAAGGGTGGTCTCTCCTTGGGGACCATATTGAATGGACACTGATCAATGAAACATTATACGCAGGGTTTACATCAGCCTTCAGTACGGGACCTATTGTCTAAAAAACAACAAACAGAAGCAAAGATCATGGGCGTCTTGTCAATCCCTTTAAGCCTAAAATGTGGGTGGGTGGTGTGCAGTTTTTTTTTTTGAGTGGAGATAAAAATTTGTGAAATAAGATTATGTCAGGGTTTAGTTTAAAGTGGAAACCTGGCCCCATGCAATCGTCATGGGCTGATTGCCATCTTAATGTTTGGACACGGATCTGTTTCTTGGTTAAAAGAACAGGTTCTCCAGAGAGAGAGGACATCGGGTCTAATCATAAAAGCTGTAAGACCCGAAGGATGTGAAGGCTTTCGCGGAAAGGTTAACGGGAGTACATGATGAATGCCCCAGTAGGGAGTCTCACTGTGTAGTTATGGATTTTCTATGACAGCTCGATATGCTTTCCGGGTATAAAACAAGCTCATGGATTTAGCACTGACACAATACAAGTGCAAAATAAAAAACACGTACAATAATTGGGGGGGGTTAGAGCTCCTACTCAGCTAGAAAAACCACAGGCCAACTCAAATGTTCTCAGATGGAAGAAGTATGTGTTTTTTATTTCTTCAGAATCCTGCAGAATCTTAAAGGGAAGCGCTGTTATAAGCTATCAGCTTAAGAGGGACAAGTAAGAGATGACCCATTGTCCCACATAGGTTCATAGATCCAGTTTTGAAGAATCTGCAATAGTTCGATGGTTCCCATCAGGGCGGGGCACCAGCACTGGGCATACTAGGCAAGTGCTGGAGGCACCAGAGCTGCTGGGGGGGGCTCAAATAATGCTTTACATAAGGAACCATGGGGTTGAGGGTCTGAATCTAATGAATCCATAGGAGGTAGGTAAGGGGGGCTTGTATGGGGCTTTTATATATAATAACAATGAGGGGGATGGTTTGGGATAAACTAAAGAAATATTTTTGGGAACAGGAGACGGTTTTGTAGCTTCTTAATTTTACTGCTGCCATGGGAATCACGCAAAGGGGCCACTGAGGCTTTGTCACCCAGAGGGCCCTACTGAGGTCTGTTCACCCAGGGGGGATAATGAAGGCCTGGAGCAGTTTCGTGATCACATTGATCTTGTGGAGTATTCTAATATGTTTGAAGCATATCAACACCCTAACCCCCCCCCCCACACTTGGAGATACACCAAGGGACCCAAGAACTTTTGCGGGTCACTGTGGGGCAAATTAAAGTGGGAGGGGTTCTAGAAGGGAGGTTTTAAACTTTGTGGGGGGCTTAAAAGGAATAAGTACTTGTGGGATCCTAAAGGGGAAATTATTCTATGTGGCATAAGTATCGGAGCTCTAATGTGTGGCTAATGAGGACACTAAGGGGGAACCAAACTGTGTAGGGGACCACTATGGAGGAATATATTGGTGGGGAACCACTAAGGGCAAAATACAAGGATATTGGAAATTATGGAGTTCATGGAAGTTCATGGAGGGCTTAGAGGGTGGCTTAAATCAAAAATTTTTCAAGTATTTTTGAGGCATGTGATGAAATTGTTGGAACGTTGGATTAGCCAATTATGGCTTACATGGCGCAGGACAAACTAGTAGACAAACCTAATTAATCGGTGAAAAATATTAAGCATGGTTAGTTAGAAAACAGGACTACCCAACAGATAAACACAGGCTCTGATTTATATATAGATCTACAAATGCATTCATATGGTGGATCTAAATATCGGGGTGGAGATCAGTTCTACACTTTAAAACAAGGCCAAAAGTAGCTTTTAGTGAAGGCCTCAGGTGACTTCAGCTCAATACCAGAGGATTATGAGAAAGTTAGACACCACAATTAAGGTTATAGGTTAGCCTTGGATTTCATTTCTCTCTCATGTTACGTGATTTTCTGAACGACTTATTAGTTTCTAGATTCAGCTAAGTGGCCTCACCTAAGTAGGATTCTTTATAACATTTTGGTTTTTGTAGATTGATTCAACACAAAATAATTTGTAAAGGTCGTCGTAAATCCTGGAACACACACACAGAACCGTCCTGAAGAGGCTTATGCTTACAAGGTGCTCGTGGTTTGTAGACGGAGTTAAACCACCACCTGGGCAACGCTGTATTGTACGACCAATAGTTCCTATCAAACTTTCCCATTCTCTTAAAACCAATTTTTTGTTACCCTTTAGTCTAATTTACGATGGAAAAGAAACTCTTATCCAATGCTTTCTTCTCGCTCATGGGGGCGAGGCGTGTGGTGCTCAACTACCCCGGGATGGATTTCATTATGTAGGACCTTCTGAAGGAATGTGTGGTGGGAGCGCCTTTCCCTCTGAGTCATCTAATCCCCCGTAGTCCCAAATATAAAAGGCCAGACACCGGTTTATATAGTCCACCAGAGTCTACCGCCTGGAATGTAAAGTGAAGTTCCTTGAAATAAATCATAGTTTGAAGAGTCAGACTTCAGCCGTGGCTACTAAGTTAATATAAAGATGGATTCTCGATCTGTCGTTTACGCTCTCTAATTGACCACCGGACAAGAACTAATTCAAACTCAATGAAGGGAAATCTAAACTTGTGACTAGTAAAAGAGAAGTTGAATAAATCGTTGAACATTAACTACGCAGAAACGCGCGGTTATATACCGAATCCTATAAGAATATTTAGCCTAAAGCTACCTATACATTTTAACAGGATGTTGGTTTAATGCTCCTTTGCCAACAACTGTTAATCCCAAAATCACCATTGGACATGCCATGCCTGGTTCAGACAAGTGTGTACTCATGCTGAATGGCGAGAGAGGAGTTGTTGTTTAAAAGGATTTTCAGACCCATGATTCAATTTGCGATTTAGATTAATCTGTCCACCGGAAAGGCCACCAGTGTCTTATTGGTGGGGTTTGACATCTGAGATCACCACGATCAACCAGTTGTGAATCTATACTGACTGGGCTGCGCTGTCAAGTATACAGAAAAAAAAGACGAAGCAGCGTTACCCATCGGCTGGCAGTATACGGGAGGATGGAGCCATTGTTCAATGAGGACGATTGGACTCAGTGTTGCCCTGCAATCAATATAACAAAGTATAACCCTGATGACCTCAACAGTTCCTGTACTGGCTCATATAGAATAAAAAGAATTTAGGAGTGATCATTTTGCTTTGTCTTTGCAAGTTTATATAAAAATAAACCCAATTTACATGGCCAATAAGCATGTTAAATGGACACATCAGATATAGGGAAGAGAGTGTTAGGGCATTTGGGCCCAAAAAGCCGTTTTTGATGTGTTGAAGTATCGGCGCCCTACAATGTCACAGCAGAGCCTTTTCCCATACTGTGCCAGGCCTCGAGGACTTTTCAAAAAGGGGAGAAAATTTTCCATTTTCCGGGCAGAAAATGGTCTACAAGGCTTGATAAATGACCCCCCCAATTATATTTGAAAAAGACGACTATTATGAACGAATAATGCTATAACGACCGCATGCGTCTTACTTTTCTCCATTGCTCTGTCAGGACTCGGAAGCACGGTGCGCGCGGTCCGCTCGAAGATTTAAAAGGCCCAGAAAAACCGCTAGTTGGTGCTGGCCATTTCCAGGAATTTTTATGAAAAGCGTGCCACTTCCGCATTCGCCCTTGGGGATCTTTGTGCTTCATGCCTCTGAGAAAGCTCCCCTGGATTTCCTGCTTCTGTGAGTTCCCAATGTTCCTAGAGTTCCCGTGTTCCATTTTCCTGAGTTCCCGTGTTCCTGAGTTCCCACGTTCCGAGTTTCGGCATTCCTGAGTTCCCGCGTTTCCGCGTTCCTGAGTTCCCGCGTTTCTGGTTCCGTGTTTGTCTCGTTCCCATCTGCGGACCCCTGTTTGCTGAACCCGGATTGGAATTGACTTGCATCTTGCCGCCTGCATGATTTCCTGCTTCGTGAGTATTCCTGCGTTCCTGTGAGTTCCCTGATCCTGAGTTCCCGTATTCCTGAGTCCCGTGTTCTGAGGTCTCTGAGTTCCCGTGTTCCTGAAGTTCCACATTCCTGAGTTCCCGCGTCCTGAGTTCCTGCGTTTTCTGAGCTCCAGTGTCCCGTTCCCATCTCCTGGAAACCTCCTGTTGATGAACCCGGATTGGACTGACCTTGCATCTCTGCCGCCTGCCATGACCCTGGACCTGATCACAAGAGGTCTCATGCTAATGTACTTCGACCTGGCCTGACACCGCGGGCTAGTCGCACTGTGGGACGAACCTTGGTGGGTACCCTGCCCCGCAAGTCCAACCTGCTTTGTGGAGGCTTGGTGAAGACAGGTGGCACTTAGATTCCATCCAGTTGTCGGGCTAGTACCACTCCCGCGGTGGTCCAGATGATCCACTGATACCGAATCCTGACAGCGGTAGGCACGGGAACATCCCAGAAGTCATTAGTCTTCTGTCCAGGGTAACTTGACACGGTGCTTACGGCAAGCAATGGGCAACTTCAACAGGGTCAGTATAAATGGGGAACTTATGGCTTAAACTTGCCTGTTAAGATTGCTCTACGTGGCGAACCCCTAAACCACAAATTTACAGGGATTATAAGCATAACTCCTCTAAAACCCTAAAATCCCTACTTCTGGGGCTATTATATTTAATGTTGTATTTGTCTTATTAACTTTTTGTTTATTTAGAAAAAAAAATATGACCATTTTTATATATCGTAGAAATGTGTAAATCTTAACTAGATTTTTTTGACCTGTATGAGACTTCCCAACTACTGGTTAAATTCTTGGAAACAGTAACAAATATGAGTGGGCCAGACTCTCTTGGTCCTTTAATGGCTCCGGAGCACAAACCATCACACAGTTTCCATGTGTTTTTTGTCTGCTGCGTGGGGATATCGGAGCGGCACTTTGTAATGGGCTTGGATATTTATCACATAAATTTGGGTTGCCAATCATTTTTACTCGAAAAGTATTTAAAACAAGCCAAGCTACCTCACAGGACTGCGAGCGTACCCAGGAGACCGTGGAATAACAAATGTAGAGGTGCCAAATATTCGATTTTTTATAAATTGAATTTAAAACATTCTAGCGAGAAGCCTATGGAGAGCAGGAACGCTTTTATGTGGAGCATATGATTAACACACATGCTCGAAAAGCAAATTTCTCCTGATTTATCTACAGTCAGTTAATCTGACAAGGAAGTCGAGCCAAAGAAGTGAGTAAAACGTTTAACTTAGGGACAAATTTGAATGAACCTGGTGCCCGAGTGAGTTTTAGGTACCTTAACCTCGTGTGCCTTTGGCTCAAGGGTATATGCACATTTGAGATGGAACGTAGGGATATTGTGTCAGTGGCCCTCTGGACCATGCAGGAGATGGTACTAGCGAAACATGGGACCGGGAGTCTAAGTGGCACCAGAGGGTGCTGCAACTGGGGTGCCACCAGTTGTTCCACAGGTGACAGCCGCGGGGACAGCCAAGGTAGGAGCGCAGAATAGAAAGTCCAGGCTCAAAGTCAAGGGCACAAGCGCAGTCAGGGCAGGCGCAGAGATGCCGGGTCAATGGGTCAGGACTGAGTGGTACATCTGGAAATCACCACAGGAACAGAAAACGGAATACGAGGAATCCACAGAGGAGCTTTCTCTTGTCGCATAGAGCTCAAAGATTCGGCGGGGAATAATGGAAACAGCTGGCCTTCAAGGAAACCAGAGAGTGCAGCACCATCAGTGATGCGTGGGCTTTGAAATCTTCGAGGTGTCGGCGTGCGCCACCCTAGGGATCGGAGACGTGCGCCACCAGATTAGGCCGGGATGGGAGCAGGAGCGTGGAAGGAAAGTTGAGGTCGGGCCGGGGAGGCCTCACTACTGTCGAGGGGCGATCAATGCCATGGGCACCCGTGACAGATTAGACGACCAGTCTTGGTTCCGGTTGATCCCCGTATCATGATCGGAGTAATGGGGGGTAGTTAAATTAATCCACTATATTCTGGGTAGAGTTGCTTGGACATAGTACTAGGTGCCCAGTTTAGGTTTTGGCTTTGTGCCCTATCAGTGCCATTGGTTAGTTAGCAAGATGATAGACATATTATGACCCTGTCATGTGTCGAACAACTGGCATCATAAGGGAAATCCAATTTGCCTTTTCTATGGAGCTCAGTCATAGTTTTACTAAACTAAGAACTATTTAGGAGAATTGCTACAAGGATCATTGAAAAAAAAGTTTGGAATGTGAAAAACACATCAGTAAATCAAGCTATGGTTTGCAATGCTAACTAACAAACTCTCCTTACGAAGACCTTTGCCAATTAATGTCGTATTGTAGGTGTGTGGAGACTTACAGCCATTGACTTTCCATGGGGATTGGGAAATAGAAATTGATACCAATGATTGACATCATCCAGAAAGTATAGCAGTGATAAATCTATGAAATTGATAGACAAAATTAAAAATTGACTTCTCATTTGTTTTTTACAGAAACACATGAAGAAAAAGTCACAATATATAGAGCACTTATGGGTTATTCATCCAAGAAGACACATCAAGCTTCAACAGCGCTATATTTCTTTTATGATGTATTTAAGAGGGGGCTATGTATTTATCATAAGTCATGAACCTTTAACAGTAAATCCCTCCTTGAGGATGGTGTGGTTGAGCAGGGGGTCATTTTTTTCCTGTCTTTTTACCGCCATAAGGATGTGAGTACGCAGCATCGTTTTACAGACGAGCACGGTGTGCTGTACGAAAGTATGACACACTGTATGCCAAATCGTGATACTGCATTGTATGTTTGGCTCAAGCCGTGGAACTGATGGCAAGTTGCCCTTAAAACAAAATGGCGTTGGCAGGAATGTCTGTGATCTGGACCCGAGGTAACGGCTTAGTGAGGCCTGACGTGAGATAGGATGATATATGGATCTGCAGATCAGAGCGATCGATCTAGCTTATCGAGCTATCGAGAGCTAGCGAAGCCGTCTATTAGCTATCTATCGATCTCCTAGCTAGCGTATCTATCTATCGAGCGAGCGAGCAGCGAGGGCGAGCGAGGCGATGCGAGCTCCTAGCGAGCGAGCGCCGAGAAGCGAGAAGCGACCGAGCAGAGCGAGCGAGCGACGCCGAGCGTAGGAGCTAGCGCGATGCGAGCTAGCGGAGCGAGCGAGCGAGCGAGCGAGAGAGCGACGAGCGACAGCGAGGCAGAGCGAGCAGCGAGCGAGCGTCCTAGCGAGCGAGCTAGCGAAGCGAGCGAGCGAGCGAGCGCAAGCGAGAGCGGCGAGCGCGAGCGAGGCGAGCGCTAGCGGGAGGAGCGATCGAGCGATCGCAGATCGAGCGATACGATGATCGAGCGAGGCGCTAGAGTAGAGCGAGCGAGCAGCGAGCGAGCGAGCGGCAGAGCTAGCTCATATCAATCGGTGGTTTATCATCTATCTGTCTATAGATGATATCTGCATATCGATCTAGCGATCAGCTATTCTATCGATCGAGCGAGAGAGCTAGGAGTCGAGCGCCGAGCGAGCGAGCGAGCGAGCGACGAGCAGCGAGCGCAGAGCGAGCGCAGAGCGGCGAGGCCGAGCGAGCTAGGCGGAGCAGCGAGCGAGCGAGGCGAGGAACGCAGAGCGAGCGAGCGAGCGGCAGAGAGAGCGAGCGAGCGAGCTAGCGAGCTAGCTAGCGAGCGAGCGAGCTGCGGCGAGCGAGCGAGTAGCGCAGACAGCCAGAGCTAGCGAGCTAGCTATCTATCTATGCTATCTAGCTCATATCAATCTATCTATCTATCTATCTATCTATCTATCTATCTATCTATCTATCTATCTCATATCAATCTATCTGTCTATACCCCCAAAAGATCCTCCAGGTAAGAGGCAGCGAGGGGTCCATCAGGAAGCCCCTGCCCATCCCCCGGAGCCCTTCTACAGCTGTGTGTTTGTTTTCTCAGTGAAATATAAAGGGAGGATTGTTTCTCAGCCGCCAAAATCAGCAAAAAGTGATTGACTTCCATTTCTTGCAGTCTGGTGAGTCGGGCCCGTAACATATTCATGTGATTATTTGTCCACGGATGGTATGTATCATTCATCTAAATGAGAAGAACTGCACATATACAAAGGAGGGAATCATAGGGTCCCTGACCCGGGAAGATAGGTGGGCACAGTGCAAGGTTTGAAATATAGAGGCTGTCAAAGGTAGTTTAGCTGGATAGAAAAACTGTGCAGTAGTAGGGACCCCAGAACAGCCAACTACTACGCATTCCTTTATATATGGGCACAGCACAGCACTACTACTTTCTATCCTGTAATATATGGGCACAGCACAATACTACTATCCTATCCCGTATACGGGGCACAGCACAGTAATACTACTCAGTATCGGTTATATATGGGCCCAGCACGCGCAACTATACTCCTATCACTATGCGCTCCTGGAACAGCCAGAGATGCGCTCCTGACTGAGAAGAGAGCTCCTGCCGAGACTGCGCTCCGATACAAGAGGGGACCGCGCTCCCGACTACAGAGACTGCGCTCCTGACTACCAGAGACTGGAGCTCTGATCCAGGGACTCGCGCCTGATCCCAGAACTACGCCTAGACTCCCAGAGAAACCTCGAGAACTCCCAGAGACGCGCTCTGACAACCAGAGACTGTGCTCCTACTACCAGAGACTGCGTTCCTGACAACCAGAGGACTGCGCTCCGCACACCAGAGAGTGCGCCGACTACCAGAGACTGCGGCTCCCAACTACCAGAGACTGCACTCCTGACTATGAGAGACTACGCTCATGATTACCAGAGACTGCGTCCTAACTACCAGCCAATCGCACTCCTGATACCAGAGAGAGCGCTCCTGATACCAGAGACGCACTCTGACTACCAGGGACTGCGCTCCTTAACTACCAGGGACTGCACTCCTGACTACCACGGGACTGCGCTCCGACTACTACAGGGACTGCACTCCCTAAAACTACCAGAGATGCCCTTTTGACTCCCAGAGCCTGTCGCTCCTGACTGCAGTGGAACTAATGATACTTAGCATGATCAAGACTGGCTTACTGGTCCTCATAAGGTCTGACTAATACAGATGGCACCATGGGGGTGGCTGCCATGTTTAGGACAGTAAGCTTGCATTACCCTCTCGCTATAGTATCTAACACTTGTGAGATGATCGCTAAGGGAAATTTTAAAATTTTAAAAATTTAAGCCAAAGATACCATCCTCACCTCCAAGGCGATGAATTACTGTCGGGTTGCCACCCATGTGACATAACGGATGTTTCACATCCTCAGCTAGGCATTTATCTCATTTGGATTTCAAGTGTTATTTTCTTCAGGTAACTTATCTGGTCTCTTAAAAAGAAGCGATTCATTTATTTTACCAAGGGCCAAAACCACAACCAGTGAGGATAGAAGCGAGGAGAAGCGGCGGGTGATAATGGACAATGCTGATCGCTGCGCCCCGTACAGAACAAACACGGACGGGAAGGTGAGTGGGCCCCTCATGCGATCCATTAAGGGTGCTGAGGGGTAAAGGAGAAGACAAATAACCAGCTTTTTTTTTTTGGGAGAACGGAAACGGGTTGGAAGTTCTGCACAGCTTGTTTAATATGTTGGCCGCCTTCGAGAAAACATTTCATTAGATAAACCAGCGGATGATTAGAGGAGATAGTTAAGTGGGGCTTATAAGGAAATTCTTAGGTTGTATTTACAGGCCTCGGGTGTTCCCTGTGTACACATGGTATAGGAGGCTCATGCACATTCATGTAAACACACGGATGAAGAAGATAGAAATTCGGACAATCGGAGAAAACGAATATCAAGAGGTATTATGCTATATGGCGTATGGCACAACCCAGTGGTTTGTTGTTGGAAATGCAGGCCTGGCGCCGCCCGAGCAGGAGGAAATACTGCCCTTCGCTAACTTTGCCACGGGCTGGATCCACAGGGCTTTGGTCTCCTCCTGATGCGCGCACATGGTCTAGTGGATCATATCCGATGAAGCAGTTAAGTGTTGCTCTTGGCTGCAAGTTTCCGATCCAATGGCTTGTTGCACAGTTGTGCGACAGGAGTCCAAGCGTGATTATCTGCAAGTAGTGAAGGGTGGTGGGTGCTTTCATGTTCTGTGAGAGTCGCGGGATACGGTAAGACAGCTGCCACAGAGTTTGCGAAAAAGGTCGGAGTAATTCTCTGTGGCTAGCCCACTGATCATTGGCACATCGACAGTGCACTGTTCGTAGTGCCAACAAGTCCAAAAGATTTGGATCGCCTCCCCTGTCGGTAGTTTTCGCGGGATCATTGTGCAGACCACAAAAAGACCCTCCTAACCTTCAGCTTGTTCACCTTTCTCAACTGCTGCTCTCCTTCCTTTTCAGAATTCTACGCCCGCTGTATCCCAGATCTACCTTTTCTCTACTTGTTTCTTTCTAGCTTCCATCCCCTATTCAATGCGGTCCGCCTGTGCGAAGTTTATTTTGCATTAGATTAGCATATTTGAACTTTAACGGAACCTTTCAATAATCCTCCCATGTTTAATGAATAGAATTGTTTGCTACACGTCGCTCGTTTTGCTTCCCCCACCCGCTTTCTGCGTTAAAATTATCCGGCGTGTATCATCTCCAATCTACACCATGATCTCTTATCGAGGCCCTGACTGGTTAAGTGATAACTTTCTTATAATAGCTTATTGAACTTCATAATGCACATACGTAATCGAGCCTATAGAGCTCTTTGTGTCCCCCGTGTCTTTCCACCACGACCCCTGCCCTAGTTCATTGACCTAATCCTGGGTTCTAAGTCATATCCCAGTACCCTCGATTGCTCTCGTCTCGTAGATTGCTACCTCCGTCGCGCTCAAATATGGCTTTTCTAATCTAAAATAACACTGCGGACCCGGCATTCGAGTAAGTTTCCCTCCATGGGTGAAAAACAATTACTAAAACAGCTCTCGTTTGCCTGAAACTCCGACTGCCCAGAGTGCCGACGAGACAATAGTATCTAAGACATGGTTCAGCCAGATATTCCATGTATTGCGGCGACGCCATTTTCATGTACTTTTTCCTACCCCACAAGATACCCCGGTCCAACTACCCTATCTCTGTTCGAGCCCCACGTCATTACAGTGACCATTCTTCTCTCCTCTTCTTCTCCCCACCCTTCTGGCCGCCCCCATCCCCTCGAGTCACCTTCTATTCAAGGCGATTTTTTATCCGTTATCCTATCCCCCATTGCGGGCATTTCTACTTTTTCCCAGGATAACAAGTGAGACTGGAAGTTTGCAAATCAAAGGACAGACGACAAAATAATGGAGCCCGCTCTCAACGGTCGGTTACAGCCAATGGAAGTCCCAACCAAGATGGAAGTGAGGGGTACAAAATTGTAAGGCAGTAGAATAGTCAAGACATAAAGAAAAGGTTCAGATGATAGGAAATTGTAAGCGGTTATTACAAATGACCATGAGCCAGGAAGATAAGGTAAGGCTAAGGTAAGTTCAAATGCAGGATTGCTTACCCAGCAGATCAGCAGATGATTGATTTGGCATCATCCAATCCAAAAGAAACTCCAGCAAGAAAACAAACAGACGTAAAGAACAGTGCATCCCTGCAACACCCAGGTACTATACAGCACCAGCCAGGGCTAGCGGTTATGGAGAGGCTCTATACTAGTTAAGATTCAGTCCCTGGAGCTTAGAGATCAGATAGCAACAACCAGCATATACAGTATTAGAGATACAGGTGGTTCCCTCATAAGAAAACACGACTTACAGATGACCCCTAGTTACAAACAAGACCCTGGTGTTGGTAATTATGTAACTATAGTTCCTAGATACAATGATCAGCTGTAACAGTCATCCACAGGCGTCGGTAATGAAGCTCTAGTGTTAATCCCTGGTTTTATTGACAATCTGACCATTTATAAAATCCAAAAAAAAGAAAAAAAAATTTGTTGCGAGTTACAGTTATAAAAATATACAGTTCCAACTACAGACAAAATTCAACTTAAGAACAACTCCCACAGACCTTTCATGTACGTAACCCGAAAGACTGTTGGATATGGTGAAGCGAACAGACCCCCAAAGGATAAAATACCCTTGGGGGTCAAAAACATAGTAAACAAATTTTTAAAAGTGAAAAAAGTTTGAATCACACCACCCTCCTCTTCCAAGAACAATATAAAAATATATACCACAAAAAAAATCAGAACATGTACGTATCCCTGTGTTCCCGCAAAAGTCTCAATCTCAAATATAAACACTTTATGTTTCCGGCATCCTCTGAATCTCCGAGAGTAGCAACCATAAATGTAAAAAAAATGAGCCTTTTTTGTCATTTCGAAAATGTAAAAATTTTAAAGGAAATCTAATCCATTTGTTTCACATGCATTTAAAACCAAACATACTTCAGGAATGGGCCGTAGAGGCTAGATGATGCAGGGCACATATCATTGTTTAAAAATCCCGGAACTAAGTGTATTTGATCGCAAAAAACAATCCTCAAAGATCAGTGCCTTGGGAAGAGGTGAGTTGCTTGCAGGCTGCTGTACATAAACGCATGACACATGGAGCTTTGAATGTCAAAGGACAAGACTACAACCTGAGCTGGATTACTCATACATTACAGCAGATGCTGGGGATGGTTGCAAGCGATTGATTACTTCTGCCTAGCAGGGACAATCTGACACAGTGGTAGATCATATTCCAGGAGTACAAAATATTATGTAAGATACGTGTGGCTGGCAGTCACAAGAGCAGCAACAGAGCCTCATTATCATACTTTTAAATAATCGTTTTTTTAGAAGAAAAACCTTACTCAGTCTCAGGGCTACTATAGACATTCTAAAAACATAAAAAATAGAAATACCAGATCTTTTAAACGACAAAAATGTGCAAAAAATGTCAGAAGAGAAAAAGCACATGGAATAAAAAAAGGTGAATGATAGAAGAAAAACGATAAATTATAAAAGCATAAAAAATAGAAAACCCAAAAACTAATAAAAACAGAATTGATAAAAAAAAAAAAAAAAAAAAAATCTAAAGGGCAAAAAAATGCCAATAAAGAGAAAAAGCAATGGAATAAAAAATCAAATATGGATAAGTAAGAAAAATTATTAAAATGCATAAAATGCTAAATTTTCTTAGGTGGGTTAAATATTTTATACGGACCACGACTGAAGCGAGCTCGTTTTTTCCCTTTAAAAATAGGCCGTAACCACAACGTTCCTTTACCGTAATTCTTACCGGGGTCCACTTTTTGGGTGGTAAGAGACACCTAAGCGCATCAGGCACGCTACATACTAGACATCTAAAGACCTTTTATGTACCCAAGAAAGAGTCCCAAAAAAATTGACGGGGCCTAGTAAAAATACCTTTCCTTGGACTTCTGAGACAATGTGTTCAAACAAAAATTGCAAGGAAACTTTTCTTTCTTTTTTTCAGAGCTTTATTTTAGGCTCTCAATTATTTTTTTTCCTCATTATGCCCTACAAAGTGGGCTCGCTGTCGCATCAATCTGACACACTTGGAATTTCTTTCCTAAATAGGAAAAAGAGAGAAAAGACAACCGAATCGAAGAAAGGGGAATAATCTACAAAATAATCGCTTAAGGGGGAGTACCAAAAACACCTAAAGTTTATAAAAAGTTTTTTTATAAAATTTTAATCTAAATTGGAAAACAATTAGTCCAAGTCAAGTGCTTGTTATAGAGAAGGTTGCCCTTTGGGCTCCAATATTAAGGTCGAAGGAGAAAGTCTTTGTCGGCGGTTCCTGACGACTTCAGAATTGCGGCGAATTGCGCACGGGATTTGGTGCAAGCGAGGCGGATTGTGGCCGCATCACCGCCGGCTTCAGTGCCAGAAATCAGGGTGGGGAGTGGCCATTGGACAACTGACGAATCGGAAAAAAACCGCGGAATTTAAAAAATATTTGCGTCGCAAGATCACCTTACATGCACTGGGAAAGAAGCAGGCGAAACTCGGCGGACCTTGGCGCAAGCAGCGAACCCGCGAATACGGTGCGAAAGACCTAATGAATCCCGGCAGAAGCGAATCCTTGTCCTAGAAGCGCCAATGGATGCGATTGGACCGGGTGGGTAATGTAAATGTCGCCCAGTGTGGCGAGGCTGCTTATTATGGAACATCGGCCAAACCCCACCGCCCATCCTTGACAAGTAAAACGGTGGGGTCCATCGTCTGCGGCGCGGTTTGCACACACGGCAAAGGATATGTTTTTGTCATACAGGTAAGGCACTAGTTACAGAGCCCACCGATGATATTTGCATTGGATAACTTCCTCATTCAGGGATGGAAACACGCTGCTCCCGCGTCAAGATCAATCCCACAAACCACTTGGCAGACAACATCACGGCTTAGAATGTCAAAATCATCATGTGTTCACCGCAAAACCCAAGTAAAGGACGGTACCTGGCATCCATAAAATCAACAACTCATCCCCGCTGCATTATTTCAGGATCAGAGCTAGAAAGAGTTATGGGATCTACATCTATAAAGTGAAAAAAAATTAATAAACAGAAAAATTAGGGTATTGCATGATATCATAGAAAAGGGATAGTACAGAAAAAAGGCCTTATTGGAATCTCAACCGGGTGAAAGTGCGCAGAAAAGCGTGTCTCAAATTAAAGGACCCATCATGGTTAGTCCAACATAACTAAACAGGACCATGCACTTCCAAAACTGGCCCCATGGCGTAAAGGGCCAATGGACTCTGTGGCTCCCAGGGGGGTACTACGTTAGCAAAAAATAGTCAGGGTGGACCCTTCTGTGCTTACTAACCAGTTGCGCTTTGCACCGGAATCCTAGGGGTATCCAACGTCCCGTTGGATTCACCTTGATCCTGGTGCAGGAGACTCCTGGCCTAGAGGGGCAGGCAATCAAACACCAAAAATGGCGGAACTATAGGTAGATCAGGCAGATCAAGTCAAAGTCAGGTCAAGCGTGGTTGCAACAGAGGCAGGGGGCACCAGCTACGAGTTTGAATTGAGATTTCCTCAGGCAGCACCGCCTGCATCCAAGAATGAGGAGGCGGCATCAGGGGCCACGTCATCAATGTACCTTAGGCACAGAAGACACGGAAAACATTGGATGGAACATGTGAGGAACAGATGGGAGGTAAACAGGCATTGACACAACAACAGCAGAGAAGCAGGACAGTGGGGACCATGCGTTCACTAAGTGGTAAATGGTGGTGTTTTTTGACAGAGGGTAAGCCCTAGGTTTAAGTATCAGAGAAAGGGTTTTTTCCCCTCAAATGATGATTCATGGAAAACAATTAAATGACGGCATTCAACACATAACCGGGTTCTTCGGAAGACAACCTGTCGGCGGTCTAAAGAACTAAGAGGAAGAGTATCCAATTAAAGTCTTTGAGTCCTCTGCCAAAAATAAATTCGATTACTCTATGGCCTAAACGAAGTTACATATCTTGGAGGGATTTTACAGCTTGTATCGTTTAACTTAATACGATAGAAAAATAAAAACTCCACAGAAATCTTTTGATTTAGTTTTCAGATCGAAGTCCATTTCTTTTCCCCTTTAATATAATATTCAAGATTGAGTCTGAAGGATGGCAGCGACTGGTGTCTCAAACAAAACTAAATCTCCAAGGTTTAAAAAATTGCTCTCGGAGAGAAAAATAATGAACTAACTAGGTATTTGAAGAAATTGCTGGGTTTTTTTAAATATTTCCGTGATCACTGAATGTAACTTGCTAGTGAACGGTAGGGCGGTCTACGGATCTCAATGTCTACAAAAGAGGAAAGCTTTTCATAGGGCACTTTCAAAAATAGCCTTCCATTAGTCCAGTGATCAACCCAACTCCTCCCTAGACATCATGTAGTCTTTCCAAATTGGGGCCACATGGAGTCATGGGTGTAGGAAAAAGCTGAAGGGTCATGCTCTTCACCCAAGTGTTGAAGAATCAGTCATTGCAAGGTCCTAACTCAAAAGAGAGAAAAACTTACCAAGCTCAAGCAGAAGGCCGGCAGAGAGAAGGGTCAACGCCACATGCCTATCTATAGTAAGATTAAGTAAACTTACTGTAGTAAAGTCAAAATGATTTCGGACTGGAGTCCCCCAAAGTCAAGTCTAGGATCACCCACTAGGGTGTTTGCAAGGGGTGAGGGGAACAAATGCCACCAAGGAGGAAAAAGGTCTAGGCCCTCCCATTTAGGATGGGGTTTGACGTCCAGGTCAGTGGTAGTAGATCATCGGTACAACCGCGGACAATGAGTAAGCGGGACACCTGGCACTGAGTTCTAAAGTGGTACCAGGTTTAACCAAAACAGGTTGGACTGCTGCGGCTTGGTACACCAGGCTGTTCCACAGGGCAAACTTGTCGCCGGTGACGGGTGCTGAAGAGGGGGGGAGGCAGAGGAACATAGGGACACCCCCACCTTCCTCTGATTTAGGTGCCTATCTAAAAGTTCCCAACTGCATGTGAAAATCCACATTTATTGTGACCAACCATGGTGAACACAAAATGATAAATAAAAGACAGTTCATTTGTTGGAAACCAGACAAAGGGTGCACGTACAATGAGGCGTAAGGTTGGCTCTACCTGCCAGGAATAAATGGGCTGGGTTGGTCTCTCATTTGTTCTTATCATGGAGGATACAGCTAAGTGGATCTCTATACACCAGATCTACAGGTGTGGACCTGCGATAGACGATCAAGTGAGGTTACAGGAAAATTAACTGTATGAGGACAGCTGCTGAAGATGATAGGGTTCTCATTTTGAGTGAAAGGGGGAGGGGGGAAAACCAGAGCTAGGGGCGATGTGAGGAAGAGGGGCCCATGGGGGGCATCTTACTTCTAGTTTAACTCAGGCAGCAGACAGAGCAACTTGGTTCACAAACTACCTAGAGATTCAGCAGGGACATAAAAAAAAATCCTTTGTGTGAGCCAATCAGAAGGAGTGTAGAGAATGTGTAAAAATATTAGAACCTGAAAGGTCTTCATCTTCAGTGAAAAGTAGCTCCCCACCTGAGGCTTTTACACTAACTCAATCTCTGGCCGTGCACACTAGGTTTCTTAGCCAGACCTTCAACATGGAGCAGTATCTGATGAGGGAAACACTCCAAAAACGTTTTTTACAACGTCCCAATGGCTACCTGGGAGCACTCTGTAGACATGACGAACCCTGCCATGTAGTTAGGAGGTCCAGGAAGAGGAGATGGAGGAAGGGGATGTAGGGAGGGGGTCTGAAGAGAGGTGAAGAGTAGAGTCCCATCTAGGATCCTCTTTACGGTGGGTAGGGTAGAGATGAGCAATATAGATGTTTAGGTTTGGGGTTTGGGTTGGCCATATCCCCCTGGCCACTCCTAGACCAATGGCTACTTGCTTGGGAATCAATCTTTGGATTTCCGGCTGCCAATCCGGGAGGGAATATTTTGGGCTGCTTGGCCAAACTGACCACTGAACGCAAACGGGGCCAATCATCCTCTAGTCAACGGTCATCATCTTGTGGGGATCATACAGGTGAGTCTCCCGAGGGCGTGGCTCTCAAGTTCTTTCAGTTCTTTCCAGTGTGGAGAGAATAGTGCAAGTGCAGAATAAAAAAACATGGTGCGAATCACGTCCAGGCTCCCACACGATCCCATGACTGCGGGCAGTGAGTCAACATAGGAAAGCGAGCTATGTTAATAGTAGTAAAGTCTGTCCATTTTTAAGTAAACAGTTGTATCAATTTATCAGGCCTACCCATTTCTTCCACTCAGGTCTCGTATCCATACGTACCACTAGCAGATGATTCAAATTGCTACCAACTCTTGATCTCCAGCCTTCTCCAGACAAACCAATATTAAGGAGGAAAGATTAATACCGCTCCAGCAGTCATAGCGCTTGAGAAAAAGAACGTCTTGAAAGATATTACCCAGTGCTAATGTACAGAATTGTCAAACAAACTCTTTTTTCTTCTTTGACGATTAGATGGAAATTAAGAGTTTCGTTTTTTTCAATGGATATGAAAACTTCGGATTGTTATTCACTCAATATAATAAAAAATAAAACCGGCTTAGCTCGCTGAAAAAAAATATCCTACGGTTCGATACCATAGCTCGAATAGCGTAACTTTGTCTCCAGGTCACAGACACAAACTAACCGTTTGTGTTGACAACACAAATGCGTGTTCTTTGTAGGGGGTCATATCCTAAGCATTTTGACATCTTTTATATGGGAAATATCTATTTAGCATGTTTATACTTCTATATGCTCTATAAAAATCTAAGTGGTTCATCTCATAAATAATCCAAACCGGCCAAGCTGTCCATCTGCACTGGAAAATGTCATCCTTAGTAGCGAAAAATGCGGCATGATTTCCTGACATTGGCACAATTAAAGCCAAGTTAAGTATGCTTCGACAGCCTGGACCACTAAGTGATTCTGTGTGGGCCAGTACAACCTCGAATGTTAGGAGCATTGCTAACTGCGAGTAGTAGAAAAGAGGACGGGACAGCGGGTCTCATCACCCAGCGCTGCCTCTTTGGGGATGATGTGTAGAGAGAGACAACCAATGGAGATATCCCAGTACTATATAGTTGATGAAGCCACGCTGAGGTGGAGGACGCATTACTGGAAAAATAAAAGCAATGCTTGTTATTGGCTTTGATGTGGAAGAAAGTGGATAGCGGAATCATGACTTATTTGGAGTACCACCTAGGTGGACTTAGGTTATATAGGTTTGAATCTGCATATTGGTGATTAGTTTGCTGATGTGTGGTCTTACACATCTGCACATGAACTACCCAACCATCCACCATGGATATGAAATAGACCCCAAAGGAGTTTACCATGTGGAAGTTAGAGCCTTTCATAGTGTGGGAGCTGGTGTCACCAGACCAACAGATACACGACCCCATTCCATGCCACAATGTGTTTGGAGGACATTGCTCTGACATATGGAGTAGAAAAGGGCCATGTTTTTTATGAACACCGTTTGACTTTAATAATGAAAAGGCAATGTTTATTCGGTCTTAAGGAGATGACCGGGCCAGAAACTTTAGGGTTGGTGTCCTCATGCGGCAGCTCCGGCCTAACCAGGACATGTGTTGATGACTTCGGAGAGCAGCCAATAGGCCAAATTTATGCACTAGCAACTAGGCATAGCTGAGATTGGCCAGATGTGTGTGGTCACCTTTGACCTATCACACGCCTGTACCTAGGGTCGTAGAGTGCTGGCTGGCCTCTTGCAGCCCACAAGCAAACATGTTCTGGTAAGGGAAACGCATATGGAAGGACGGGAAAATCTAAAGTTCGGGTCTTGGCATATCTAACTACTCCAGACACAACCATGATACATGACACCATTGACTCCATGATTGTGGAAAGGACGGGCTAGTGCCTAACAGTGCACACCCTTTTGTAGAAGGGTCCACTAGTTAGTCGGAGACTTGGCTTATATAAAAACAAAATGACAAAAATTACCCCAGAGTTACTCATTGGTGCTGAGACAAAGGTAAAATTTGTAACTAAGTTAAAAAAAAAAAGTCAATGTTTTCTAAAATAAAACGTATCTTAGCCGCTTTCAGAAGATGGACGGGACAGTTAATTAATCGTGTATAACCTCGGACAAGGGATAACGAGCACGGAGGGCTTTCTGTTAGGAAGCCTTACGCTATGCCGGGACTTTTCCTCTCCTCTCCCCCCGTGGCATGAAAACAAATGCATGACATGTAAAAGTGGTCATTGGCACAGCGTATAGACCCGAGTGCGGCAGGGAAGAAACCGGCCCCCAGTGAAAAAAATGGACGAGGAAGGAAAGAGTCCGCCTCACACATCTACAGCTCTCGGACTGGTATATCGAAGTCTCTCTTATCGAGATCCCAGTTGTAATGAAAACAGGCGAAGCCTCAGAAGTGTCCTCGTGATGTCCCTAGAGCTTATTTTAATCTCTTGGGTTATGTGCGGTAATTATTTTTATGTAGTAACATAAATGTATATGATTTCGTGGGCCTGGAGTAAAGAAACGGACTACATCATTTTTTTTGGGGATAGAAAAGAATCCCTTAATGAATTTCTGTTGTCTAAGCTAATATTAGTATGAAAGATTCTTCCCGTTTTTACCAAAAAAACATGGACTTGTCACTTTCTCCTACAGATCAAACACTCTTTTTTTCTGCTTGCTTCATCACATACCTGTTGGTGGCCAGGTCACAGCCTCCCACAAAACAAACACTAAATCCTTCTGCTGCTATATGGAGTCGACTTGGCTACAAGGTGAAGGAAATATAATTTGGGTCCATTTTCCTCAGAAAAAGATAAAGTAAATAACGAGGTACGACCGGAATATGCTCACCTGACCCAGTGTACACAGCGCCCTACACAATCCATACTACTGATACAATACCTGACCCAGTGTACACAGCGCCCTACACAATCCATACTACTGATATAATACCTGACCCAGTGTACACAGCGTCCTACACAATCCATACTACTGATATAATACCTCACCCAGTGTACACAGCGCCCTACACAATCCATACTACTGATATAATACCTGACCCAGTATACACAGCGCCCTACACAATCCATACTACTGATATAATACCTGACCCAGCGTACACAGCGCCCTACACAATCCATACTACTGATATAATACCTGACCCAGTGTACACAACTACTGATATAATACCTGACCCAGTGTACACAGCGTCCTACACAATCCATACTACTGATATAATACCTGACCCAGTGTACACA
>CM033643.1:223124726-223192406 GCA_019512145.1 Engystomops pustulosus | reverse complement strand
TACCTGACCCAGTGTACACAGATACACAACTCTTACTGTATAACGACCAATTGACAGCCACACAATCCATACTACTGATTTAAACCTGACCCAGTGTAACAGGCCCTAACAATCATACTACAGATGTATATAATTACCTGACCCAGTGTACACAGCGCCTACCACAACACATACTACTGATATAATACCGACCCAGTACACAGCACCCTACACAACCATACTACTGATATAATAACTGAACCAAGTGTTACACAGCTCCGTACACAATCCATATAGATATAATACCTGACCTCACAGAACGTAAAATCGCTACCGCTATAACACCAATTCCAGCGCCTAAAATCATATATGATATACATCGACCAGTGTACACAGCGTTAAATCATCACTAAAGCTGACAGCGCCTACAACATACACTAATAATGCTTGACCCGGTAACAGAACCCAAATCCTACTTGAATAACCCTAGTGACCCAGTGTATACACAGCGCCCTAACATCACATACTACTGATATAATACCTGACCCAGTGTACACAGCGTCCTACACCAATCCATACTAGATATAATACCTGACCAGGGTGTTCACAGCAGACCCCTACACAATCATTTTTACTGATGATCAGATCCTGACCAGTGTAGTTTTGATCCGCGTCCGTAAGACCTCCTCCAGTGATGATGAATCCGAACCCTTACCGCCTAGCACTTCCACTCGATATTATCATGACCATGTTACAAGCGTCCTATCCACTCTACCTGTATTACTGTTGATCCATTGTGTTCCCTCTACCACTCCTCTTTCCCTCGCTCCTATCTCCCCTTCCCTGTACGCCAATCCTCTACTGATACTACCCCCCTCGCCTTTCTTTCTTTCGCAATGTCCACCCACGTACCAGTCTGCCCAGTAAACAACGCCCTACCATTCGCATAATACTGATACAGTCTCCTATATACGACCCAGGGAACGGAGCACCTAAAACGCGGTACATGATTGTAATACAGACCAAGATGTACACAGCGTCTAACACAACTACGTAATACTGACCTGTACACATCCTACACAATCCATACTTACTGATTCTATAATACCTGACCCAGTGTACACAGCCGTAACTCTACACTTAATTCCTACATTACAAGGCTTAACTCCATCTAAGATATAATTAACGACCGTAAACGGCACCGCATACTTGATAATGCGGTAGCACCACCATCTCTACTGTTACAAACGCGCAAGGAGCACGAGGCACCGGAAGCGGCATGAATTCAGAAAGTTACGAGCCTGACGGGACGCGACACACAGCCCTTACACTGCATACTACAGTGCACTCATATACTGTTAACCGAATCATGAACACTCCTAGCCATCAAACTAGAATTACTGATCATGACACGCACCTACACAATCCCTAATACTGTAATCATACCTAGAACCCAGTGTACACAGCGTTCCTACACCAATCCATACTAATGATAAATAAGATCTACACAGTGTACACAGCGCCTTACCACATCCATACTACTGATATAATACCGACCAGTAGTACACAGCGCTCCACACAATCCATACACTGAATAATACCTGACACGTGTAACACGCGCCACATACACAATCCTACTAACTGAATGTATACCTGACCCAGTGTACGCGCCTACCCCTCCAATCCATACTACTGATATATACTGACCCAGTGTAAACAGCACCCTACACAATCCATTAATATGAATAATACTGACCCAGGTACACAGCCCTACACAATCCATACTACTGATATATACCTGACCCAGTGTCACAGCGCCCTACACAATCCATAACTGATATAATACCTGACCCAGTGTAACAGCACCTACACAATCCATACTACTGATATAATACCTGACCCAGTGTACACAGCGTCCTACACAATCCATAATACTGATATAATACCGACCAGTGTATACACGCGCCATACACAATCCATACTACTGATTAATACCTGACCCAGTGTACACAGCGACCCTACACAATCCATACTACTGATAAATACCTTGACCCAGTGTACACCGCGCCCTACACAATCCATACTACTCATATAATACTGACCCAGTGTACACAGCGCCCTACACATGCCATACTACTGTTATAATCACTGACCCAGTGTACACAGCGCCTACACAATCCATACTACTGATATAATACCTGACCCAGTGTTACACCGCGTCCTACACAATCCATACTACTGATAAATAAAGAAACTCCAGGCACAGATACCAACTAAAACACTACATAAGACCCTAGTAGTAACGACGTCACCTGACACCAGGATCTCGATCTACGAGCCCCATCTACACATAGCGCCAACTATACACGATAAGACCGAGTAAGCTACACACGACTCCCATCCGCCCGTGTACACGGTCCTACACAATCATACTACTGATATAAGTAACGACCCAGATGTACACAGCCTCCTACACAATCCATACTACTGATATAATAGCTGACCAGTGTACACAGCGCCTACACAATCCATTACTACTAGATAGAATACCTGACCAGGTACACAGCTCTACACAATCATTACTAATGTATAATACTGACCAAGTGTACAAAGCTCCATACACAATCCATACTACTGAATATATACTGACCAGTGTACACAGCACCCTACACAATCCAATGCCAGATATAATACTAAACCACAGTGTCCACAGCCGCCCTACACAATCCCTACTCCTGATATAATATAATACCGACCCAGTGGTACACAGCGGTCCTTACACACAATCCACCCTACTACCTGATATATACCTGAACACCAGCCCAGTGTCACACAGCACCACTACACAATCCATACTACTGAATAATACCGCCCGGAGAGAAAGCAGACCAGTGAAGACAAAAACAGTAGTGCCCGTGTACAGCCCCTACACAATCCATACTTACTGATATAATACTGACCAGTGTACACAGCGCCATACACAATCCATACTACTGATATAATACCTGACCCAGTTACACAGCGATACACAATCATACTACTGAATAATACCTGACCCAGTGTACACAGCGCCCTCACACATCCATACTACTGTGATTAATACCTGACCAGTGTACACGCGTCTACACAATCCATACTACTGATGTAATACTGACCCAGTGACACAGGCCACCCTACACAATCCATACTACTGATATAATACCTGACCCAGTGTACACAGCGCATACTCTGATATATACTGACCCAGTGTACACAGCGCCTACACAATCCATACTACTGATATAATACCTGACCCAGTGTACACAGCGCCTACAAACATACTCACTGATTATAATACCTGACCCAGTGTACACAGCGCCTACACAATCCATACTACTGATATAAACCTGACCAGGTCACGTGTACACAGCATCCCTACAAGATCCATACTATGATATAATAACATGAACCCCAGGTGTACACAGCACCCTTACACATCCTACTACTGATATAATACCTGACCCAGTGTACCACAGGTCCCTACACATCCCATACTATGATATAATACCTGACCCAGTGTACACAGCCCCTACAAAATACATAATACTGATATATAACCCTTGTACACACACAGATGTACACAGGGTCCTACACAATCACATACTACTGATATAATAACATGAACCAAGTGCAGTGTAACAGCACCCTACACAATCCATACTACTGATATAATACCTGACCCAGTGTACACAGCCCTACACAATCCATACTACTGATATAATACCGACCCAGTGTACACAGCGCCCTACACAATCATTCTAGATATAATACTGACCCAGTGTACACAGCCGTCCTACACAATCATACTACTGATATAATACCTGACCCAGTGTACACAGCCCTACACATCCACTATGATAATAACTGACCAAGGTCACACTACACAATCCATACTAGATATAATACCTGACCCAGTGTACCAGCCCCTGACACAATCCATAACTGATATAATAGAACTGACCACAGTGTACACAGCGAACCTACAAAATCCATATTACTGATATAATACCTGACCCAGTTACACAGCGTCCTACCACAATCCATTACTAGTTGGATATAATACCTGACCACAGTGTACACAGACAGCCTACACAATCCATACTACTGATATAATACCTGACCCAGTGTACCAGCACTACACAATCCATACTACTGATATAATACCTGACCAGTGTACACAGCGCCCTACACAACCATATACTGATATAAACCGACCCAGTGTACACAGCCTCCTACACAATCCATATACTGATATAATACCTGACCAGTGCAGTGACACAGCCGCCCTACACAATCCATACTACTGATATAATACCTGACCCAGTGTACACAGCGTCCACACAATCATTACTACTGATATAATACCTGACCCAGTGTTACACGCCCTACACAATCCATACTCTGATCTAATACCTGACCAGTGTACACAGCGTCCTACAAAATCTACTACTGATATAATAACTGACCAGTGTACACAGCTCCTACCACCATCCATATATGATATAATACCTGACCCAGTGACACAGCACACTACAATCTCATACTACTGATAATACATGACCCAGTGTACACAGCGTCCACTTACACAACCATACTGACTGATAAATACCTGACCAGTGTACAAAGCCACTACACAACCATACTACTGATATAATACCTGACCCAGTGTACACAGACTCCTACACAACCATAACTACTGGATTATAATACATGACCCAGTGTACACAGCCCCTACACAATCCATACTACTGATATAATACCGACCCAGGTACCCAGCCTACACACAATCCTAATACTGATATAATACCTGACCAGTGTACCCACAGCCCCTACACAATCCATACTAGGATATAATACCTGACCCAGTGTGACACAGGCCCTACACAATCCATACTACGATATAATACCTGACCCAGTTACACAGCACCTACACAATCCATACTACTGATATAATAACTGACCAGTGTACACAGCAGCCCTACACAATCATACTACGATTATATACTGACCCAGGGTACACAGCACCCTACACAATCCATACTCATGATATAATACCTGACCCAGTGTACACAGGCCTACACATTCCATACTATGATATAATACTGACCCAGTGTACACAGCGTCCTACCAATCATACTACTGATATAATACCTGACCCAGTGTACACAGCACCCTGACACAATCCATACTACTGATATATACGACCCAGTGTACAAGCGTCTACAAATCCATATATGAGTATAATACGACCAGTGTACACAGACACCTTACACAATCCATACTACTGATTATAAATAATCTGACCCAGTTACACAGCGCTCTACACAATCCATAATACTATATAATACCTGACCCAGTGTACACAGCGCCCTACACAATCCATAACTTATGATCAATAATACCTGACCCCGTGTCACAGCGTCCTACACAATCCATACTACTGATATAATACCTGACCCAGTGTACACAGTGTCCTACACAATCCATACTACTGATATAATACCTGACCCAGTGTTACACATACCCTAACCAATCCATACTACTGATATAATCCTGACCCAGTGTACACAGCGCCCCTACCACAATCCATATACTGATATAATACCTGACCCAGTGTACACAGCACCATACACACTCCATACTACTGATATAATACCTGACCCAGTCAGTGTACACAGCACCTACACAATCCATACTACTGATAATACCGACCGTGTTACACGCGACCTACACAATTCCATACACACATGATATGAATACCTGACCAGTGTACACAGCGCCCTACAAATCCATACTATGATCGAATACCTGACCAGTGTAAACAGCCCACTACCCAATCCATACTACTGATATAATACCTGACCCAGCGTACAGCCAGCGCGACAAACAATCGCCATACTACTGATATAATACTGACCCAGGTACACAGCACCAACCCAATCCCATTACTACTGATATAATAAGACCAGTGTACACAGCTCCTAACAATCCTACTACTGATATATAATACAAGAACCAGTGTACACAGCACCCTACACAAATCCATACTACTGATTAAATACCTGACCCAGTGTACACAGCGCCTACACAATCCCTACTACTGATATAATACCAGACCCAGTGTAACACAAGCACCCTAAAAATCCATACCAACTGATATTAACTGACCAGCAGTATACACAGCCTCCGACACAATCCATACTACTGATATAATACCTGACACCAGTGTACACAGCACCCTACACAATCCATATACTGATATAATACTGACCAGTGTAACAGCACCACCACAACAATCCATACTACTGATATAATACTGACCAGTGTACACAGCGTCTCCACAATCCATACTAATGATATGAATACCTGACCATGTGTACACAGCGCGCCCTACACAATCCATACTACTGATATAATACCTTACCCAGGTGCAACAGCGCCCTAACAATATACATACTGATATAATACCTGACCCAGTATACACAGCATCCTAACACAATCCATACTACTGATATAATACCTGACCCAGTGGACACACGCACCCTAACAATCCATACTACTGATATAATAATGACCCAGTGTACACAGCGTCCTAACAATCCATACTACTGATATAATACCTGACCCAGTGTACACAGCGTCCTACACAATCCATACTACTGATATAATACCAGACCCAGTGTATACAGCACCCTGCACAATCCATACTACTGATATAATACCTGACCCAGTGTACACAGCGCCCTACACAATCATACTACTGAGATAATACCTGACCCAGTGTATACAGCACCCTGCACAATCCATACTACTGATATAATACTGACACCAGTGTACACAGCGACCCTACAAATCAATCCTATACGAATATTTCCTGAGCCAGTGGACAACAGCGTCCTACACAATCCATACTACTGAATATACGACCCAGTGTACACAGCGTCCTACACCATCCATACTACTGATTAATACCTGAACCAGTGTACACAGCGCCCTACACAATCCATATCGATATAATACTCGACCCAAGTACACAGTCCTACACAATCCTACTACTGATTAATACCTGACCCAGTTATCACAGCGCCCTACACAACAATACTACGATATTAATACCTGACCCAGTGTACACAGCACTACACAATCCATTAATATGATATACACTGACCCAGTGTACACAGCCTCCTACAAATCCATACTACTGATATAATACCGACCAGTGTACCACAGGTCCTACAATCCATACTACTGATATAATACCTGACCCAGTGTACACAGCCTCCTACACAATCCAATACATGATAATACCTGACCCAGTGTACACAGCACCCTTCACAATCCAACTACTGATATAATACCTGACCAGTGTACACAGCGCCCTACACCATCCATACTACTGATAAATACCTGACCCAGTGTTACAGCACCCCTACACAATCCATACTACTGATATAATACCTGACCCAGGTACACAGCACCCTACACAATCCATACTACTGATATAATACCTGACCCAGTGTACACAGCGTCCTACACAATCCTATACTAATGATATAATACCTGACCCAGTGTACACAGCCTCCTACACAATCCATACTACTGATATAATACCTGACCCAGTGTACACAGCACCCTACACAATCCATACTACTGATATAATACATGACCCAGTGTACACCACCCTACACAATCCATACTACTGATATAATACCCTGACCCATGTACACAGCCCCTCACAATCCAACTACTGATATAATACCTGACCGTGTACACAGCGCCTGCACAATCCATACTACTGATATAAACCTGACCAGTGTACACAGCGTCAACCAATCCATACTACTGATATAATACCTGACCAGTGTACACAGCTCCTTTACACAATCCATACTACTGATATAATACCTGACCCAGTGTACACAGCGCATACACAATCCATACTACTGATATAATACCTGACCCAGTGTACAACAGCGCCTACACAATCCATACTACTGAATAATACCGACCCAGTGTACACAGCACCCTACACAATCCATACTACTTGTATAATACTGACCCAGTGGTAACACAGCCTCCTACACAATCCTATACATGATATAATACATGACCCAGTGTACACAGGCCTCTACACAATCCATACTACTGATATAATACCGACCCAGTGTATAAAGCCCCCCTACACAATCCATACTACTGATATAATACCTGACCCAGTGTATCCACAGGCTCTACACAATCATACTATGATATAATACCTGACCAGTGTACACGCTCCTACACATCCATACTACTGATATAATACCTGACACAGTGTACACAGCCGTCCTCCTACACAAATCCATACTAATGATATAATACCTGACCCGTGTACACAGCACCTACACAATCCATACTACTGATTAATCCCGACCCAGTGTACACAGTGCCCCTACACAATCCATATACTGATATATACCTGACCCAGTGTACCAGCGTCCTACACAATCCATAATAGATATAATACCTGCCAGTGTACACAGACCCTACACAATCCATACTACTGATATAATAGCTGACCCAGTGTACACAGCCTCCTACACAATCCTACTACTGATATATACCTGACCCAGTGTACACAGTGCCACCTACACAATCCATATACTGATATAATACCTGACCCAGTGTACACAGCGCTACACAAACCAACTACTGGTATAATACCTGACCCAGTGTACACAGCACCTACACAATCCATACTACTGATATAATACCTGACCCAGGTACACAGCCTCCTACACAATCCATACTAATGATTGTAAATACTGACCCAGGTACACACAGTGCCTACACAATCCATACTACTGATATAATACCTGACCCAGTGTAAACAGCCCACCTACACATCCATACTAATGATATAATAACTGACCAGTGTACACAGACACCCTACACAAATCCATACTACTGATATAATACCTGACCCAGTGTACACACAGCGCCCTACACAATCCTACACGTATAATACTGACCCAGTGTACACAGCGTCCCACAATCCATTACTACTGATATAATACCTGACCCAGTGTACACAGCACCCTACACAATCCATACTACTGATATAATACCTGACCCCGAGTACAACAGCACTGCACAATCCATACTATGATAATACCTGACCCAGTGTACACAGCGTCCTACACAATCATACTACTGATATAATCCTAGACCCAAAGTACACAGCACCCTACACAATCCTAATACTGATATAATACCTGCCAGGTACACAGCGTTTACACAATCCATAATACGATTAATACTGACCCAGTGTACACAGCGCCCTATAACAATCACCATACTACTGATATAATACCTGACCAGTGTACCACGCGCCCTACACAATCCATACACTGATATAATACTGACCCAGTGTACACGCGTCCTACACAATCCTACTACTTAATAATACCTGACCAGTGTACACAGGTCCTACACCAATCCATATATGATATAATACCGACCCATGAACAGCGTCAACCATCCACTCTGATAATACCTGACCCAGGTACACAGCACCCTACACAATCCATATACTGATATAATACCGACCCAGTGTACAGTGTCCTACACAATCATATTACCGATACAGTCGGTAGCTGAGGAGTATTCGGCCATCCTGGTGCACATGGAGCGCGGATCTTAGCAGGAAATGAATATCCTCAGAAGAAAGTTTATTGAGACAACCCTCTGTTGGTTTTTCTTGACTAGAATACCAGTTAAAAGACTTTCTCCTGAGAATTCAGTGTAAATGAGCCAGGGACACAAATAAATGCTACCGAGTGTTCCTGATTTATATCTGGAATATGATGTGGGGGGGATTTCCCATCTTAAGGTCCCCGAGGAGCCTTCCTTAACATTTAGGTGGTCGTGATTGTAATGAACATTGAGTTCTGAGGAAAGGAATATTTTAGAAGATGGGTCCAGTAGCTGCAATGTTACAGAATCTGTATGTCGGACAACTTACTCAGATGTGGTTTAAGAATTTTGGCCCTACACTTCTGGTCGTCAGCCATACATGGTGCCCTCCAACGAAAAACCCGTTACCGGATGCGACCATCCTGCACTACAAACTGGCCTCGAAGGGTCTTGGATGGGCTTGGATGGTGTAAACATGAAGAGTCAGAGCTAATATTAAGTTGTTGCCCCCAGAAATTCTGCTACCCTGAGATAAGAACATCATATCATTGTCCTTGAAGGAAGGGCATTTATCTCTTTATTTTTATTAGACACTCCTACAATTACCTTAAGATGCACAATACAAGGGTCTGACCAACAAACAATGGTGGCGCTGTTCTTGTATGATATATTTGTTTTAGAATCCTTCATGAAAAAACATGGCCTGTATCACTTCAGACCTCGTTGTGCACCACTGTTTCAGTCCAGACTAGAACCTGATGCACCAGCTTATGAGTCTAACCTGTGCTGTCCGGTACACCACTGTATTAGTCAGACCTCCCTCTGGTGCACTACGTATTATCCAGACCTCCTCCCGGTGCACCACTGTATTAGTCCAGACCTCGCCTCCTGGACGATACCTATGTATTCGTCCAGACTCGCTTGTTACTTGGCCTGGGCTAAGCCTTAAGTTGTACCTGTTATTCGGCCTCGTCTAAGGCTTGGGTTCTTCTTACTTGTCCTGGTCTAAGCCTTAAGTTGTACCTGTTATTCGGTCTCGTCTAAGACTTGGGTTCTTCTTGTTACTTGGCCTGGGCTAAGCCTTAAGTTGTACCTGTTATTCGGTCTCGTCTAAGGCTTGGGTTCTTCTTACTTGTCCTGGTCTAAGCCTTCAGTTGTACCTGTTATTCGGCCTTGTCTAAGTCTTGGGTTGTTCTTGTTACTTGATCTGGCCTAAGCCTTAAGTTGTACCTGTTATTCGGCCTTGTCTAAGACTTGGGTTGTTCTTGTTACTTGGCCTGGACTAAGCCTTAAGTTGTACCTGTTATTCGGTCTCATCTAAGGCTTGGGTTGTTCTTGTTACTTGGCCTGGCCTAAGCCTTAAGTTGTACCTGTTATTCGGCCTTGTCTAAGGCTTGGGTTGTTCTTGTTACACGGCTTGCTCAAAGCTTTGGGATGTTCTTGTGACTGAGCCTGATGTAAGCTTTGGGTTGTTTTTAATTGACCTTGTCTAAGCCTTGGGTTGTTCTTGCTACTTGGCCTGGTCTTAGTCTTGGGTTGTTCTTGTTACTTGACCTGGTCTAAGCTTTGGATCTCTTCTGATATTTAGGTCTAAAAAATCTGTCAATCTAGTCTAAGTTTTGGGTCCTAAGTAGAATTTCATGGGTAAACCATGGCACCATACTCCTTTGCGTAAATGGTGGGAACCAAGCGATTTGATTTTCTGCACCTCCACCTCGGGTGAGTTAAACGTGGTTCCATCCTGCCATGAAGTCAACACGTCCTCAGTCTTATGTAGTCCTTTTGTATGTAACAACAATCAATTCACATAATATGAAAAATTTTAAGAAAAAAATTCAGACTTTTTAACAACTGATACATAGTATCAATTAATTTGTGGTTAATTGTGCAACATGGGGAGGCGTATAGGGATGTACAGTGTCCTATGATTTATTCTGTGGGGTGAAAGGTTAATCTATGATAAACAGAAGGCTGGTTAACACCCAGGCCCCGAATCCGCTGCCTCCCAAGCATTGTATATTGATACTTTAAATTGTTGATACTATGGTACAAGGCAGCAGCGTCTGAAGTATATAGCATTATCAACAAACTAAGCTTTTTTCTCTTTTTTTTTTTTAGCAAAAACAAAAATGTTTATTTTTGATTTGGGTCATTTAGGCGTGGAGTCAGGAGCACACGAGGATACATCTGCTCTCTTTAACAGATGGTTCGCCTCCCTACTAGATGGAACGAGATAAGAAAAATTCTATCATTAGTCTATCATTAACCGCATTCTGGAAATAGTTTGAGCCTTTTTTTTTTTGCTTTTTGGTGCTCATAAAATTTAGGGGTGGCACATACAAATTAACCATGGCTATTCCTTGTGAAAAAGGAGAGCAGGCTGAATGGAGTGAACCACAAAGCATCAAAACTTTTTATGACGATGTTAATTACAAGAGATTCAATGTCCAAACAAATTCCCAGATGTGCAGAAAGAACATCAAAACTATGAATTAACACAAGTGGAATTATAGACTTAACACAAAAGTGTGAAACAATTGAAAATATGTCTTATATTTTAGGTTCATTTTGCTTTAATTACTCCTTTGCACACTCTTGGCATTCTCTTAAAGAGCTTCAAGAGGTAGTCACCTGAAATGGTCTTCCAACAGTCTTGAAGGAGTTCCCAGAGATGCTTATGACTTGTTGGCCCTTTTGTCTTCACTCTTTGGTCCAGCTCACCTCAAACCATCGGGATTGGGTTCAGGTCTGGTGACTGTGGAGGCCAGGTCATCTGATGTAGCCCACATCACGCTCCTTCTTGGTCAAATGGCCCTTACACAGCCGGGAGGTGCATTTTGGGTCATTGTCCTGTTAAAAAATAAATGATGGTCCAACTAAATGCAAACCGAACGGAAAAGCAGCTGCTGCACGATGCTGGTTCAGTATACCTTTAATTGTGAATAAATACCCAAAAGTGTCACCAGCAGAGCACAGCAACACCATCACACCTCCTCCTCCAGGCTTCACAATGGGGACCAGGCATGTAGAGTCCATTCCTTCCCCTTTGCTGCATCGCACAAAGACACGGTGGTTGGAACCAAAGATCTCAGATTTGGACTCATCAGAGCAAAGCACAGATTTCCCCTGGTGCAATGTCCATTCTTTGTGTCTCTTGTGCTTGTTGCTGGTCCTTACAAATGGTTTCCTAGCAGCAATTTTACCCATCAAGGCTGCTGCACGCAGTCTCCTCTTACCAGTTGTTGTAGAGATGTTTCTGCTGCTGGACCTTTGTGCGGCAGTGACCTGGTCTCTAATCTGAGCTGCTGTTATCCTGCGATTTCAGAGGCTGGTGACTTAGATGAACTTACCCTCCGCAGCAGAGGTGACTCCTACCCTCCGCAGCAGAGGTGACTCTGAGTGGTCCTCATGTCTGCCAGTTTCTTTGTAGCTCTTGATGGTTTTTGCAACTGTACTTGGGGACACTTTTAAAGCTTTCCCAATTTTTCAGACTGACTGACCCTCATTTCTTGTAATGATGGCCACTCGTTTTTCTTTACTTAGCTGTTTTTTTCTAGCCATAATACAAATTATAACAGTCTATTCAGTAGGACTATCAGCCGTATATCCACCGGACTTCTGTACAACACAACTGATGGTCCCAACCCCATTTACAAGGCAATAAATCCCACTTATTACACCTGACAGGGCACCTGTGATGTGAAAACTTTTTCAGGTGACTACCTCTTGAAGCTCATCAAGAGAATGACAAGACAATGCAGTAAGGTCAGGATACAGGGTTCCAAATCAGGTCAGGATACATGGTACTGGATTAGGTCAGGATACCAAATTCCACATCATGGTCAGGGAAACAGGCAGGAGTACCACAAGTCACAGAAGTAGGGGTATACAGAGTCAGGAATGGGCAACAGTTCACACTGGAGTTCAGGATGCCAGTTCAGACTGGATACTGGCTTGATTACAAGTTCAGGGTTTTAGGCCCAGTAAAGCAGAAACAGATAGTAGTTCTACAGATCACAGGAGAAAGAATAACCATCCCTGAGTGAACTGAACTCTGTGAATTTATCTATCCCCTGGACGCCCCCCTCCGACCAGCTGACTGGCTAACCCCTGTGTGTGGCTCACATGCTCACAAGCTCAGTAGCCAGAGTACACTCGGAGGATTCTGACACCAGTAGAGCAGGCAGCCAGAAGCTTACAGCACAATTTTCTTTAGGCTTGGAGGTTACAATCTTCCGTAACTGGCACATCACTCTTTACACTACAAAGTTTACTAAGTGTACCACTCCCATTGGGTAAATACGATTTGACTGTAGGGCAACTGAGGCCACCAATCAGGCCGATCAACAAGATGATGGCTAGGCAGCCAACCCGAAGCCTGAGTTTGAAAGACAACTTGGCTTTTGACCCTAGGTCGAATGCTCACACCAACGTCAAAGGCCAGTCCCAAGGCATCACTAGAACCATAATCATCACCTGCCCTGGCATGTTTTGGTCTCAAAACCTAGGTTCTTGATCCCTTTGTTCTTACAAATATACAGAGGCACTTGACAAGTTGCAATAGACTTTTTAACCCATTGCTGGTGCCCATAATTAATGTATATTATATAGCGACTGAGAAAGTGCCCACTTCACATATACTGGAGAAGACATGGTTTGTGCAGCCACCTTTACTTGGTGAGAACAGAACAGACCATGGACAAGTTTTATGGAGGAGTTTCTTTGGTGAGTTTGTAGGAGGCCCTGAACCTGCACCTCTGGTACATGAAAGGCCAGTCGAAGAGTTTGCTATGCTAAAGTAGACTGTATGTAGATTTATGTAAAAAGAAAGTTTTTGAATGTCACAACTTTTTGGCTCCACCTACGGATTATTACATCCTTCTCATTGGCTGTATAATATTATATAAAAATTAGAAGTATAGCTTAAAAGCAAACCATGTTGTTCTAATTATCCAAAAACTAGACATTAATAAAAAAAATGAGAGTCCCACTGTGTTTGGTGGTGAAAAACAGGAAGGAAGCAAACTGTGCTCAAAAGTTCAATATCTCACAGATGCTTCTCACTAACGAACTAAAGAACATGGGTAATTACAGTGGTTAATATAATTAGTAGAAGGGAACAAGATTTTCTGTGTTACGACCATTGGGATCGGTTCTGGAGGAGTTCTCATTTACGGATCCCATCATATTTTGGGCTAGGAGATGTTACAGACCACATTAAAGTCGCTTCTCCATAATTTAATAAATCATCAAAAAAAAAACATTAAAGTTGTAAATTGCAAACAATCAACAAAAAGAACTAAAGAAGCTGAAACATAACAGAAATCTTCTAATGATTATAAAATGCAGATTTGTGTTATTTCCTATTAAAATATACTAATTAATGGTCTTTCCCACAACTGTTTTGATCTGGGCCCACATTGTTTTTCTTTCTTTTAGGTGTAAATAGGTTGAGAATGTTCTTCTTCTTGAATGGATCCTACAAATAGTCGAAGTCTTATCCCTGGAGAAATGTCTATTCTTCATTATATTCTTAAAGGGGTTAGGTCACAATGTCAGTTTTGTGTGGAGTGTTCTTTGAAGACCTCAATGCTATATGTCTTCAATGGGTGATTAGTGAGTAGTGAGCATTGTGGCCCTCAGCACTAGACAAGCTCAGAATCATTTTGTTGTTCTCCTGATATCTCCACTTTGCGTTGTTGACCCAAGTATGGCCATAGTGGTCCATCCCTCACCGATGGGAGTAGGAATATAGATTTAGATGCCCATTCCAATAAATAGTCATCTAGGTAATACAAGGAATGGGACAAAATGGGAATAGCTCTCTGTTGTGTCTCATAGATTGATGTCCCAGGCTTCAAAACATAAAATAGTAGGACCTTCTAATGATTGATACTGGACACCAGGCAGTAGAGGCCTTGAGTAGTCATTCCACTATCCTGCCAAGAAAACGTACAAACAAGTCTTTTTGAAGGGGCTCTCCATACTCCAACTCTCTCAGACTTCATTGAAGACCACATACTATTGAGACCACGTTCTATGGGTGGTTTGGGTGCTACAGATTTTTCTAAATGTTTTGTTTGAAGATTTTCACTACCATGTCCATGTCACGGGTGGTCCCGCGACACATGTCTCGGGTCGCGGGCTCACCCGTGCCCCTCCGTGTGTCCCAGTCTGCAAAACAACTTACCCGCCCTCGCTCCTACCTCCCGGGTCCGGCTTCACTAGACTTAAATGGCCAGCGCACCGTTAATTGGCGCTGGCCTTACCCAGACTTCTATTTAACCCAGTCTCTCCCCACACACCCTGCCGAATCTTTGCGCTTTATGCCTTTGACAAAGCTGTTACCTTTGACCTGTGTATTGACCTCCTGCTGCGACACCGGACCTGTTCCTGACTTTGAGCCTCCGCTGCCAGCCCTGACCTCCTGCTCCGTCTCTCACCACAAACCTTTGCCGTCTGTCTTGACTTCTAGCCTGTCCCCGACCATGAGATTGCCTGCCGACTCTGTACCTCGACCTTGGCTGCCACCGCAGACAAGTCGCACCTGTGGAATGACCTGGTGGTACCACATCGCAGCAAGTCCAACCCACTTTGCGGCGGGCTCTGGTGAAAACCGGGTGCCACTTAGATTCTGGACCCAGGTGTCGGCTTGTGTCATCGTCCGCGGTGGTCCAGGGGGGGTTCACTACCCCAGAAGCCTGACAGTTCACAAACAGAAACAAAAAAGATTGACCATCAAGTCATTGGATATCAGTAAGTATAAAGCGAAATCATTGACATCAAGAACCATTTCAGTACGTATGACCTATACAAAGCCCGATGGTCATGAACTTTGCTTAGACTTAAAAAAGTTGACCCTTTCTTCCAAAAGAAAGAGGACATTTTTTACAGAGGTCAATGATGAGGACAACTTTCAATACAGGTTAATGTTCCATGAGCCGACTCCAAGTAGAAGGTTGATTATAAGAGGTCAAAGCAGAAGAGAACGATGAAGAACTTTATGTTGAGGTTCCAGAGATCTTTGGGATAAGTGGTCCACCAGCTTAATCACCACATCTGTGGAATTCTGTTACAGATTTTGCATCAATGTATTGTTGTTTCGACAAAAACTTTAATCTTGGAGTAGACCTTGTGAAAGTTTTTTCAAAAATTTTTAGAATACTTGTCATTTTCTTCACGACAATCTGTGTCTGCAGTATTTTACTTCATCATTGTAAAACGTAAGGGTGTTATTTTTGCCTTCCGCTGTAGCCCTCCTCTCGACTCTCACACTCCCCCGTTTCCCCGGTTAGTGGCCACCCTAATAGAATTACATTTTCAGCTGTAATGTTTTAAGACTGTCCCCTGGTATGTTTATACAGCTAACCGTACTATCTTCCATATGAATTACATTTGAGGATCCAGCTCACAGTAATGATGTGCAGTTGTCCAGCTGCACATGATAAAGAGCGAGCGTGTTCCTGCCAACTTGTTTTTTAATGACAAAACCACAGACATTTGGACTACTTAAAAACAGAGTCCAGAAACCGAGAGCACAAATTGTGCGCAGCGTAAATGTTAGATTCACCATTTATTATTCCTCAACGGAACACGTAGCTGGTCATAAGTAGGCTGCCCTGAGTCCGTCTCCCATGACAAAAGTTCAGGGCCTCGGAGGTCCTCCTCTAGTGACACCACTAATTCAATGGTACTTTGCTTTCAGAGGGTAAAACTGTGTTAATCTGGGGCTTAATAGTCCAAAATTATTGATACCTTAAAGAGTTTTTAAAGTAATCTTGGAAAATACCTTGAAAACCAACAGTGGTGACCAAAAGAGGAAGTGATGTCCAATGGTCTACTGAGACAAGTAACTAGGCAAAGAGTGTCCCATGACAGCTAGAACCATGGTTTCTCTTTCAATCCACATCAGACTTGGGTTTCTGTGAGCTGCAGAAACCCAAGCCAAAGATATGGACAGTTAAACTTACATGCACCCGGAAGAAGAAGGCGAATTCCGGTGGACCTCGGCGCGGAAGCGACAGATGCAGGAACTTGGGCGCACGACCTTAGTGAATCGTGGCAGACCCGAATCCTTGTCGGACCACGGGATTGCGACAGGACCGGGTAAGTAAATCTGCCCCATTATCTGCATCTCTTTTTCTTATCTGTAGGTCATGGAACCTCAAGCCAGAGAAAATTCTTCTTCAATCTGATACCAGAACCATGATTATAACTGTGATAGAGCCCCAAGATATAGGCATCTAAATTGACACAACCCCAGCCTTTGAGCCTGATTCATCTCAGGCAAAAATGACTTGTTTCTTCTCAATTCTCATATTCCTTTTCTTTATAGGTTAAACGCTGAGATTTCACATTCAATTCTACAAAGGACATTCCATACACTTCCATGTAGGAGCAAATAGTTAAGTGAGGTGACATTAGTTAACAGATGAGGGGGGGGGGGGCTCAACAGCTGTGACAGATCCACAGATTTCAAGTTCCTCGACCATCACCATTGTAGTGGGACCTCTGGGTTTCAGTTGTACAGAAAGCGGATACATATGTCCCATATAAGTTGTTGGAGAAAATAACAAAACCTGGAAGTCCTGCTGGTATGGTTCAGGTTAGATCAGACTTGTGGTCGCTCGTTCTGTGGATCGCAGAGGGGGCAGAGCTATCGGACCTCTCTTGGATTCTGTAGAAGGGGCAATAACTGTCAATCATGACAATCAAGATCTGAAAACTCAAGCAAATATTGGGGTTTATCTACTAAGGGTCCCCTGTCCGCATTTCCGTCAAGTTTTCTGACTTTTCGGGGATCGCGCAACCGGGACAGGCATTTAGAAGGGGTTTGTGTCTCACGTGATCGGATTTTGGCGCAACAGAAATCAGAGGTGGGCCGTCAGACGATCCGACTGATTCGGACAAACCGCAGGATTTGTGTTGCAAGATCAATTTGTGTCACAAGATCAACCACTTACATGCACCGGGAAGAAGAAGGTGAACTCCGGTGGACCTGATCGGGTAAGCGACACATGCAGGATATCGGGCGCACAATCTTAGTGAATTGCAGTAGATGTGCATTCCGGTCGGACATTGCACTTTCGGGGATCTCGCAGGACCGGCTAAGTAAATGTGCTCCAATATGTCTTATTTGATTTCTTCCATGTATTCTTCTTAGGATAGAGGAGCATTTGAGCTTTGTCCTAGGGGTGGCACTCTTGCAACGAGATATGTGTCTGTGCTTTGTATACACTTGTGAACATATCCTTCCTCTGATCTCATCTGACCCTTAACATAATTTCATTTCTTTTTTCTAAACACAGTTAATCACTTAAGTAAACCACTAAACACATGCTGCTTGTCTTGCACCTCCCATGCTGTTATTGTTAGAAGATGTCAGGCAGATCTGTCCCAGCCCTATCTACCAGCTCTTGTGTGTGGGGGGGGAACAATGGCTTTTATTTTGACTCTGGAAATCTTTTTGATTTACAAAGACCTAATGGAAGGTCAAAAATAAGACTCAGGACACAAAACAGGTGTTTGAGGTTTCTAGAGCTGGATCATGAAGATCTCTCCTTGTTATATTCTAGGTGGACCTTCCACATGTTTGGTAGTAGACTTGTTCTCCACCAAGCTGCTAAGTCTGATGGAAATCTGGTATTTGCCAAGGTCTGATGCAAGGAATGATAAATTGGTACAAGTTATGGACCTAAGGTTTGAGCTAACACTGAAAATTTGGGAAGAGTGAATATTGACAACTGAAGAGAAAATTGCAAAAGGGTTAGATAGGACAGAGATTGGAAGTCGAAGAGTAGTAACCACTAGTAGGGTGTGAAATTAGTCATGGGAGAATTAGAGGCAGAACTAAGGACAAGATGAATTATATAAAGGATAAGAGAGACAAATTGGCTGGATATGTTCTGCTTACTTGCAGCCCCACCACCGGAGATATGAAGGTTTACTGGGACAATTTTTAAAGCAATGGTTGTAATATAGGGCTGGAACGGTCCTCCAGTATGAGAGGCACTCTCTGACCAAGAGATGAGGATCCTACACATAGGAAACCTACTAATAACTTAAGAGGAAGGGGTATGGACACCAGCTCATTCCAAACTTCAGGAGATACAGTAAGAATCAGGATTAATAGGCTTTATTGTAAAGTTATTTGAGACCTTCAAAAGAAGTCTTTCAAAGCTGATCCTCTACTGTATCTCCTTAAATGTTTTGGACTCCTGTGTCCATACCCCTCTCTCTCCAGTTCGATCAAGGCCAGTTAAGACAATCTTGTAAGATAGTAGAACTTAAAACAGCTGATTGACACCAAAACCATGGTTGTATCTAAACACTGCAAAATCACCAAAATCTGGTGAACCTTTTAGTGATAAAATGTTAGTACCTTGTGAGCACTCTCTTTCTCTCCCACCAGTCTCCCTACTCTAATAACTCAATGGTGGTCATTTACTAAGGGCCCGAATAACTATTTTTCATCGGGTTTCCCGAATATTACCGATTTGCGCCGTTTTCCCTGAATTGCCCTGGGTTTTTGGCTCACGCTATCGGATTCTGGCACATGCGACGGAAATTGGGGGGCGTGGCCGTTGGAAAACCCAACGGATTTGGAAAAACCGCAGTACTTCAAAAAAAAAATGTGTCGCTTGACACGCGCTTACCTGCACCCAGGATAGGATGGTGAACTCCGGCGGACCTCGGCGTAGCAGCGACACCTGGTGGACATCGGGCGCACTACCTTAGTGAATCAACGGAAGACCCGAATCCTCCACTGAGAACGTGCCACTGGATCGCGACAGGACCCGGTAAGTAAATCTGCCCCAATATTCCCTATGTGTATGACAATGGCCATTCATCGGTATCCATTGATAACACACATTTTACCATGGGCAACCTGGACTTTGTTTCAATGAAGTCAATGGGGCACATTTATTCAGGGTACGTCGGACGCATTTTTCGTCGGGTTTCCCAAATTTATCCTTTTTGCCCTGAATTGCCCCAAGTTTTTGGTGCATGTGATCAGATTGTGGCACATTAGCGCCGGCTTGCATGTGACACAAATCGGGGGGCGTGGCCGTCAGACAACCAGACTGATTTGGGCAAACCGCGGAATTTAAAAATGAAATAGTGTTGCAAGATCAGCACTCACATACACCGGGAAGAAGAAGAAGGTGAACTCCGGCGGACCTCAGCGGGGGAAGCGACACATGCAGGAAATTGGACGAACGATCTTAGTGGATCGCGGCAGACCCGAATCCTCATCCGACATTCCGGATCGGCAGCGTCAACAGGAATGTGCCCCAATGGGTTGATTGGTGGAAAACATGACGCTACATCCAAGGGATAGTAGATACATTTGTGTGGATGTATCTTCCCCATTTTTAAATATTTCTTCTTTTCTCAGCATGTCTTCTATTTCCATCTTCATTCATCCTGCAGATGTTCCGAGAACCAGATGACTTGTAGCGATGGGGCAGCTGTGTTCCATTACTTAAACAATGGAGGGGGGAAAAAAAAATTCACATTATTTTTATGTTCAGTAGCACGATGGCAGGAGCTTAATTTGCCAAGTACTTACAACCTCAGTGTAAAAGACACATGTTTTGAGTTTCCAATGGTTTCCCAGCTATCAGTCCCATCCCCGATGAAAGTGAAAACGGTCAAAAGTCGAAAATCACCAAAACTGCTCAATCCCATCACGCGATCCTGCTGCGGGATGTTGAAAACTCCAAGAGAATTTCTGTAGAATGGCCCCTTTATTTGTCGGATCGTGTTGGGATTTTATTTTTATGTTTTCTATATGAATAAACATGGACATGTGGACTTTATTAATACTTTTATCACCGAATCTGCCAACATAATGCGGCACAAATTGAAATTGTGATACAAGAGTGATAGACGTTGGAGACGTGTAATGAAAACAAGACGACAACATTGGGAGTGGATGGTTGCAACGTGGTAGACGTAAAAGACACGTAAATGATCTAGAAAAAAATTCAGATTGGCCTTACACGACCTGTAGCTCGATTACGAGACAAATTTCCTTGGACTCCAAGCGATGCCTTGCCCTGATATATGCTGTGCTGAAAATGACTCCCATATGTTGGTTACCATCGATTATAATGGTATTGATGGTTTAACATTAAACAGGACACCACCTCGCGGATATCTTCTACAACGCCTATCATCTGTCTTATTTAGCCTCCTCCACCGTACTCCATCGCTCGCTCCCACCATGAGTCAGAATATGACATTTACTCCCGACCTACCTTCGCCATGACTCTCTAGGATATGGGAGAGATAGTGGGACATGATGCATTTGTCTTGTTTTAATTCTCAGTACACCCTTGTAGTGTGATGGATTATGAGTTGGTAGAGGTATATGATGTACTACTCATAGTTTCTGCTCCAGGAACTCAGATAGTGGAAATGAAAGCATATAAAGATAAAGGAGGAATAAGAGAAGCAGAATATACTAGACACCCCAAATGTGTGGCGAGAGGTCATAAGGCAGAGAAATCTTCACGTTTTACCCAAACTTATGTAATGGTAGATAAAAGCGATGCTTATTCTGAATATGTAATTCTTATCTCTGTACTTATAGGCATTCCCCCACAGAAAGCTTCATTATATTGCCGTGTTATACGTCCAGGGTTTTATATTATCACAGAGTTTAGAAACTGAGGCAGGGGTGTTCATATAACAAAAAGTTGAGCTCTGCTAGGAGACACAGTAAGAGTCCTACTTAGCCTGCCACCAAACAGTGATTGACAGTGAGAGTCCTGATTACCCCGCCCACACATAGTGATTGGCAGTGAGAGTCCTGATTACCCCGCCCCACACACAGTGATTGGCAGTGAGAGCCCTGATTACTCCTCCCATGCACAGTGATTGGCAATGAGAGTCCCGATTACTTCTCCCATGCACAGTGATTGGCAATGAGAGTCCCGATTACTCCACCCACACACAGTAATTGGCAGTGAGAGTCCTGATTACCCCTCCCACACACAGTGATTGGCAGTGAGAGTCCTGATTACCCCTCCCACACACAGTGATTGGCAGTGAGAGTCCCGATTACTCCGCCCACACACAGTAATTAGCATCGAGAGTCCTTATTATATCGCCCACACACAGTGATGCAATCATAAATGTTGATTTTAGAAAGAAGGAGGCCATGAATAACAAATACAAGAAGATAACACAGTCACGGTGCCCCTGGTTTATCATGATGGATTTTGATGGGAGATTATCTTCAAGGCATATAACAGGATTATAATTCGATCAATATCAGATCTTCTAAGTCCGGCATCCTCATGATCAGTTACTTGAGTGGCCATGATACCTCTCTGTGTGCTGCCTCCACTCCCCAGACCTTTGATGTCAAATCCATTCCAGGTTGCTATATCCAACATAGCCACTGTACCATGTGTGGCGCTGTGCTTGGTAAATTGTGAACAGGCCACAGCACATAAAGTCTATGATTCCCCTGCAAATATCTAATGGATCTACCGGATGTCAGAACCTACGTATTATAGGAGGACCCCTTTAAGTTATCCTTTCTTAGTCTTCTACTTTTGATATTGTTAAAATCTGGATTTCCAGTTGCCAGATCAGAGGCATTTTGCTTGTTATGATAGTAGCATCCTCTATGTATAGTAATATTACAGCTTCTCTCTTACCCCGGTATACGCCGTATACCAGAGGAATTACCAAGGGCACCGAGCATGACTATTAATAGAGTCTCTGCCGCGGATCAGATATAACTTAATGACCCGGCTTTTGTTCTGGAGACAGCACACGGCATGATGTCATCTTTACCCCCCCCCCCCCCCCCCCATCGGTGATTTATCTCGATTGTGTAATGCAGCATGCGGTTATTTATGACATGAAGATATGATGAACGCCTTCTATAAATACAATCCCAGCTTGTAATCACATATTACAGCTACCCCCTGCCCTATAAAATCACCGGGACGCAAGCTTTCAAGTGCAGAAGGGCTTAAAAAGCCATCGCTCCGGAGACGTAAAGCCGCATTAAACCTTTCAACAGAACAATGAGAAACCCGATCCCCAAAGACACCAATCCCAGCTCCCTCGCAAAGTGAAGACGCAAGGCCCAGGTCCAGATTTGTTTTATTATCCTTTTACCTTTGTTAAAATTCCTTAGAGATTAGATGTTTTTATTGTAGCGTGATTGTGAGACATTGCATGGAGAATCCACCTTCTAAAATATATTAAATTATATATTAATACAAGATTGGGCGCAGGGGGGGATGCCACCTTAAGTATGCCTCAGGCAGCAGAAAGTTTAGGCTTGCCCCTGCCGCCACCTCATTTTTTCCTCTACCGGGCAGGTTGTAGCTGTACTCCGGTCACTGCTACCCCTCATCCTGGTTCAATTATCTACTTTACCTGCATCTAGACCAGTGCTGGCGAACCTATGGCACGGGTGCCAGTGGTGGCACTCTGAGCCCTTTCCTTGGGCACCCAGGCCTTCACTCCAACAGTTTGCCAGACAGGACTCAAAGCTTCCTCCTGTGGTCCAAGTCCACATGCCATGCTCAGCGCCATTTTAAAGCAACATCCTTGGCTGACAGGACTACAGGAGGAGCGAGAAAATGTGGATTATTGTTGGAGCACCTTCTTTGGGTCCTCTGATTCTTTCTCTTCGGGTGACCCTGGAGGTAAGTTACAATCCAAATTTCTCCATCTTCTTACTGTTGGTGAACTCAGGCCACCAATACGATTGAAACCTGTGATGCAATAAGTTGGCACTTTGCGACATATATATGGGAATTGGTTGTGGTTTGGGCACTCTGTCTCTAAAAGGTTCATCATCCTCAGTTCTAGTAGACGCGTGCCTCAAGTCCAAAGATAAAAAAGGCCTGTATGTCTGGGTCTATTGTGTCCGCCTTCCGATCAGAGCTCACTCCTGATGATAAATGGCTTCTTCTGGGAGGTGCCTGAGTATTTAAATCCCCAACTTTCTAGTGTCCAAACTTTCTGGTTTTGTCTGATATTAAGATTACTGACCCCGACTCGGTTTAACGACTCCAATTCTGCCATAAGACTCGATACTCTGCTTCTCGTGACAATCTTGGCTTGTACTCCGCCGGCCACAAACAAACAGGTTTGGTGCCACAGTGGGTTCACAACCCGTTGGTCGTTACACTTTTAACAATCCATGAAATGGTAAAACAAAAAAATGATCCGTAAAAACCTATTCGATATCCATTCCATCGAGTCTCAACATAGTTTAATCTCCTTGAATAATAACCAGCCATGAATGGCTCACCACCCCATTCCATCCCCTGCTGCTGCCATCTCTTCCCGGTGTAAGAAATAAGTTGACAGCTCTGGCATGGGCCGCACGCTGCAGTCCCGGACTTGCACAATGTCTAGTTCAATTCTTGGCAACCGTTTAATGGAGCTATGGGATTTCTAGGCGGCGAGCTGTGTCTAACGATTAGTACAAGTGTAGCCTCGAGGTGCCAGCCCGTCTTGATAACTCGATCGGTTTTGGTGAGGGAAGTTTAATGGCCAAATATGAGAAGAAATTTTTCTTGAAATAATGACAACAATATGCTACGAGTGAATCATATAGATGTGCAGATTTATAAGAAAATCCATGGAGAAGGCCAATGGGTAAACGCCGGCCAAGGGAACTTTTCTCTATTGACTCAACTCCAGTCATGTTATTGTATAATAGTGAGGAATTCTCCGCGGACATCACGATAAGGGTTGCAGATACTTGCTATGAAAATAAATTGTTGTCCTATAGCTGACGTGAGTCGGGAAGCCACATTGTAGGCTTCCCCCTATTGTGGTTGATATTTTTAATGTTATAAGGTGGCAACCATGCGCATGATGGTTGTGGTCCAGTTAAAGATAATTTATTGGTGCGGAGGAACTTCACGTTATGACCCTGTGGAATACTGCATCAGGATTTGTGTCATAGAGCCTTTATGTCATAGACCAGTGATGGTGAACCTTTTAGATGCCGAATGCCCAAACTACAACCCATGTATATTTCACAAAGTGCCGATGCGACAATTTAAGCAGTAACTTATTACTGTTTAAATTGTATAGGCACCTAAGGATACCAATACAGTAGAAGGAAGGAGTAGAAGTTTGGATTATCATTGTAGCTTCCTTCTAGGCTCCTGGGCTGCCTGGGACTGCAAGAGGCCTTGAGTCCGGTCTGGTGAACTCTGCACTAGGGTGATGGCAAGGGTGCCCATAGAGAGGGCTCCGAGTGCGACCAATGGCACCCGTGCCATAGGTTCGCCAACCACTGTCATAGAGTAAAAATATGTTATGGAGAACTTTTTTTTAGAATATTTTTAGTCTCCACCTTAAAAGAGAAAATTTAGAATCCACAGGCTCCTCTGAAGACAACTGTAGATAAATGTTTTTGGCTCTTGATCCAAAAAGCAACACCCCCAGGATACTTACAGGTAAAAATTTGTATATGATATCTAAGGACAATTTACATAAAGTCAGTTATGTTTGAAAGATTTTAAGGTTAATTTGTTAATATATATTAAGAAGTCATACATGGTCCAATGCCCCCCAACTACTACTCCTTTAACTGTATGTTTGACCATTCCTACTTTAGCTGGTGTTACGTTACCCTAAACCAGATATCACACATGAGATGATGGTTTGGTGGTCGGCAGAACAGCAGAGGACACTATGATGGAGATTTTTATGTATGGTGGGGCCCACTATAACAAGCTCTTGAAATCCAAGGCAAAATGACCTTTGATATGATCTTCTGGCTCACAGAGAGAGTGGCACATTCAAACCTGGTCTTCCAGCACTTTCTATGTAGTCATTTCAATGAAGTCAGTGCATAGTGCTGCCTACAGTGAGTGGAGAACCGGCACTGATATCAAAGCCGGTTAACAAGGATCGTGCACTGAAGAGGGTCAAAAACAGAAGAATGTTTATGGCCCATTTCGGAGAGTGCTTTCAACTCCATAGGAGCCAGTTAGTCCTGCCACAACAAGGGTAAGAATAGGACCTGCTCTTTTAGTTTCAGGGTGGCCACCTGGCCCGGGCACGGTGTGGTAAATCCTGGTGGCCTCATCATGACCGTGCATAATAGTAGCCAATGTCGGCCATGATGGCTGCCATATACAATGAGGCCTAAAAGTGACTATATTTTTTTTCCTGGGCCATTAGAAGTATCGGTGGATACTCTAGGGACATGGAGATTTTTACTACATTGCTTAACCAGAGAAGTTGTCATCATGGGGGTGGGGGGGGTGGGGGCTGGATGGAGAAATGCAAATAGAGGCATCACCCATAATCTTCTAACTTAAAGGACATCTACCATCAGATATACCGATGGTAGACTCCTATAATGTACTTACTCATGGGGGTGTTGTCTTTTTAATAGTGGTTTCAGGAAATTCTGGAATGGGGCAATTGAACCCAAAAAGACTTTTATAAAATATGCTAATGAGACGGAGGGGCTTGGGCTCACATCACCTGAGCACCTCCTGGCTCCAGGGCCTAATAATTTGTGCACACCCCCACTGTTCTCTATATAGCTGGGTCCCGTCCTCTAATCATTCAGACTGCCGGTGACGTCAGCCGGTAGTCTGAAAATCTTGTGGAAGCTTTCCTCGCATGCAGTTGGCTTTGGACGTGCAAGTTAAGTCTCAGCGCGCATGCACAAGACTTTCAGACTGCCGGCTGACGTCGCCGGCAGTCTGAATGATCAGAAGGCGGTACCTGGCTGTATAAAGAACAGTGGGGGTGTGCATAAATTATCAGGACCCGGAGCCATTCCAGAATTTAATAAAACCACTATCAGAAAGACAACACCTCCATGAGTAAGTACATTATAGGAGTCTACCATGAGTATATATGAGAACTGTCAATCTGTGGAATAGCCTGCCTCAGGCGCTGGTTACAGTAGGGACAGCAGAGAGCTTCAAGAACTATCTAGATGCCTTCTAGCCTTGACGGCTATATTATATAGAATTTTTTCCCCTAAATCCCTTCCTCATCCAATCCCTTCCTTTCCTTGGTTTAAATTGATGGACATGGGGGGGGGCGTGGCTAGACCCTGAGCCTGATGGACGCACATTGAGACAGCTCTGCAGCCCCGGTGCCTATTTTACCCTTAAGGAGGGGATTTACCCTGGCCCCTAAAGCTAAAAAGATCCCCAGAAGGGGAGTGAAGTCCTCGGGACCCCAGAACGCGAAACGGGTGGGCGAAATACCACTTACCCGCTTTTTCCTCCGCTCTTCTGCAGCAGCCAGCACAGGACCGCGTGCTACCCGGAGACCCAACGGCCCGCTGAGGAACCAGTCGCAGCCGGCAGAAGCCCTCACCATGGCACCCACGCCTGCAGCGGGTAAGAGGGGAACCGCGGTGTCCAGCGCCGCACCGTCTCCGCACGTGGCCCGCGGCGATCCAGCCAGGGCCTCTCAGGCCGCACTAAGCCGCCATCTTGCCCCGCAGCCAGACAGACAGCGCGGCTCTCCCGATGCGCAGCAGCGCCAGAATAAAGTGGCGCAGCAGCGCCAGAATGAAAAAGCGCAACAGCGCCAGAATGAAGTGATACAGCAGCGCCAGAATGAAGCAGCGCAGCAGCGCCAGAATAAAGTGACGCTTCCACAGAACTCTGACCAGAAAGGCAGCCTGCGACACATCGAGGTGGGGTCACCCCTCCATCTGAAAGAGCCTACCCTGCAACATCTGCAGACCCCAGAAGACGAACACGACCCTATGGAAGAGGGTCAGTTTGAAAACGAAGGGCAGGGGCGACATTTTGGGAGCCTCCCACTGAGGTCCCCCAACTCCCACAGCCTGGGGAATTTGTTCCTGGAACCCCGTTTGTCCTCCGGTCACAAGCTACGGAGGACGAGCTGGGTGCAACCCCCACTCTCGCCTGCTATGCTGCACCTTCCCCAGAATGGGCGTCATCGCCTGAGCACCTCGGTACAGACGATATGGCAGACAAGAGACCACCGGTATCAGAACCGCTCTGGCACGCTCACCTTCAGAACCTGCCTACTAAAGAGGACTTTAAATCTTTAATTGCCGAAGTTAAGGAGGCGTTCAGATCTGAAATTTCGGAGATACGGCGCGATATACAGGGCATGACGCAGAAAATTGACCACCTAGAAGCGGAACAGGCGGACTCAAGGCGTCAGACTACACATACGCAACATGCCTTGCATTCTCAATCTGTCACATTACAAGACATGGCCAGACACCTGGAAGACCTCGATAATAGAGGTAGGCGTAATAATATAAGGGTGAGGGGCCTATCGGAGGTGGAGGGTAAAGAAGATGTCCGTGCCACACTTCAAGCGCTTTTCTCGACACTGCTGGGGGAACCGGAAACACAAGTAAAACTTGATAGAGCTCATAGAGCATTGAGGCCTAAAGTAATGGGAGGAAACCCGCGAGACGTGGTCTGTTGTGTGTATGACTTTGAATTAAAGGAGCGCCTCATGTTTGCGGCGCGGAAGAAAAAGAATTTTGTCTTCAATGGGGACACCATACAGCTTTATCAGGATCTTTCTGGGATCACCCTTCAGAAAAGACGGATTCTACGACCACTGCTGGACATTTTACATAAGCATGACATTTCCTATCGCTGGAACTTCCCTTTTGCCCTGTCGGCCACCAAAGATGGAATAACGGCGACGCTCTCAGCAATGGAGGAGCTGCAGGAATTCTGCGACATCTGGAACATCCCGACTCCACGACTGGACGACTGGGGGGACCTTCCCCCTCAGTTGCGCCAAATGCAGAATAAGAACCAACTGCAACAGAAGAGACGAAGGCCGCGAACCAGAGCTCCATCTCAGGACTCTTATGATTAGAGGAGAACACCTGCTGCATATATATCCTTTATAGTTATCATACTTGATTGAAGGGGGTCTTATGTTTGCTCATATTTGCTTTGATTCGGGGTACCCTTCCCCTCCTTAGTAAATTTGGAAGTAATATGCACAAGGGCAGTTAGAGATATATCTCAGTTCTTATTTTTGTGTAGTACTACACTTGATGCTTTTTCTTTTTTTCCTTTATTAGGTTCTATTGCCACGTTTTTCCCCCACCAGGTGGGTCTTTCCCGGATCCCGCCCTCTGACCCTAACATAGGGCTGATACAGGAGGTGGTGAATCCGGTTCAGCTGACTATACTCCCCCATCTTAGGGGCAGACCGGCTGAATAGACCTGCACTAGGGTCAGGAGGTTTTCCTCCCCCTGGTTATAGTAGTAGGAATTTATCCTTGTTTTCTTATTACCCCCCCCCCCCCTTTTTGTTTTTTTGGGGGGGTTTCTTGTTTTTTCTTTTTATCTGTTTTGACTGTTTGTCTTGTGGTGTGAAAGTCTTGTCCCTTCCCCCGTCACCCTTCTTGTCGCCTTTCCTAGCCTCCCTGACGCTCTAGGCCTCTATACACCGACACCCTCCCGTACCACCACACTAGAGCTTTAAGAAAAAAGCTATACATAGCCTCTCCCCCCCCCTCCCCCAGAGCTTGTCCAGTTGCATCCTATTCAGGGGCGCCATCGTATTTTGCCCAGGAGTATCGGTTAGCTAACTCACCATGGTTCAGCTTTTGACACTTAATGTAAAGGGGCTCAACTCAGCTCGCAAGCGACGACTTACGCTCAATGAGCTGAAGAGAAGTAGAGCAGATGTGGTGTTTTTGCAGGAGACACATTATGATGCTACGGGGAATTTCAATTTTGCTAAGCACCTTTACCCGGTATCTTATATGGCATCCACAGAGAACAAAAAAGCAGGAGTGGCGATCCTGTTCTCAACCTCGTGTCCCATAGTACCTGAGACAGTGACTTCGGACCCTATGGGTCGCTTTATCATTGTTCAGGGTAAAATGTTCAGCTCGCCTGTGCTCTTATGCAATATTTATGCCCCCAATTCTTCACAGGTCCGCTTCATTACCAAAGTTCTGAATAAAATAGCCAGACTCCCAGCGGCACCCCTACTGATAGGAGGGGACTTCAATGTAATCTTTTCAGAAAATATGGATCGACTGGCAATCGACCCCAATTCCACCACTAGATCACAGAGCACTATTTCAGCGGCTTTCCGTAGAGTCATCAGGAGGTTTGCTTTGTATGATTTATGGAGAGTGGGCAACCCGGGCGACCGTTCATTTACCTTTTACTCTGCACCACATGGCACCCATACCCGTATAGATTACTGGTTTGGAGACATCCAATTCTTGCGAATGATGCGTTCCGCAGAGGTGGGAGACATATCGTGGTCAGACCATGCGCCAGTTCTACTACAGCTTAGAGAGGGCCCCTCCACAACTAGGGCATGTCATTGGCGTTTAAATGAATCCCTCCTTAAGAAACCCCTGATCAAGGAGGAGCTAAATGGAGCATTACGGGAATATTACCAGCTTAATGAGGATTCAATTCCCTCTATCCCTATGATATGGGAAGCTCATAAGGCGGTCTTCAGAGGTCATTGCATAGAACAGGGAACCAGATTGAAAAGAAATAGGGTCCATCTGGAAAAGGAATTGAGAAAGGAGATTGGTAAGCACGAGGCAGCTCTGTTAGCCAAACCAACTAGGAGGAGACTCCAACAGCTAATTGAGGTTAGGGAGCAGTTGCGAGAGGTTCAGACTCAAGCGGTAGAGAAATTACTGGTGTTTACTAGGCAACGGTATTATGAGCAAGCACCATTCTCTCCTAGCGAGACAACTGAGGGAGAAGAGAGAGCACCAAACTCCCCATATCATACGGGATCCCGGGGGGAATCTATTGCATGATCCGAGAGCAATTGCCTCTCGCTTCCAAGAATTTTACGCTAAACTGTACTCCCTCCCAAATACTCTACCCCTAGATGAGGGCCTTAGAAAAACGCTGCTATCGGATTTTTTGAACTCCTGCTCCCTCCCTGGACTCCCCTCGGAGGCCATCGAGACGCTCAGCTCAGAGTTAACAGCGGATGAGATAGAGGAGGTGATCAAAGAAATGCCTAATGGGAAATCCCCGTGCCCAGATGGGCTCACATATCTTTACTATCAGACCTTCTCCCCTGTGTTGTTGCCACATATGACAAAAGTGTTTAATGCGTTTTTACAAGGTGAACCCATGCCTACAACTTTCACCCATTCCTATATCACCCTTATCCCCAAGCCTGGGAAAGATGCGACCGATTGTGCTAATTACAGACCGATTGCGCTTTTGAACGCAGATTTGAAAATATTCACAAAACTACTGGCCAATCGCCTGATTCAGTGGATTCCTCAGGTAATCCATAAGGACCAGGTAGGCTTTGTACCAGGACGACAAGGTGGTGACAACACGAGGAGAACAATTGATCTTATTGATGTAATTAATAAACAAAAAGACCAGGCCCTAATTCTCAGTTTAGACGCAGAGAAGGCGTTTGATCGCCTCAGCTGGCCCTTTATGTTCCAAGTGCTGGAACACATTGGAATAAAGGGCCCCTTTCTTCAGGCTCTGAGGGGGCTATATTCAAATCCTACAGCAGAAATAAAGCTTCCACATGCGTCCTCCCCACCTCTGCGGATCAAGAATGGTACACGTCAGGGCTGCCCACTTTCTCCTCTCTTGTTTATACTCTGCATTGAACCCCTGGCCTCCATTATCCGTCAGGACCCTAACATCCATGGTGTCATGGTTAGAGACAAGGAATTTAAATTGTCGTTGTTCGCAGATGATATCTTACTCACCATCACTCAACCTCTAATCTCCCTACCTAACCTACAAGCAAGGCTACAACAATATGGCCGTCTTTCTGGCTATAAAGTGAACACCTCAAAGACGGAGGCCTTGCCTCTCAATATTACCCAACCGCTGGTAGACCAATTGAAGACCATATTCAGATATAACTGGAAAGCAGACACTATTAAGTATCTGGGGATACTCCTGACCCCCTCTTACAACACACTGTATGGGCAGAACTTCCCTGGCAGTTTTCAGGAAATAAGAACTCTGCTGGATAATTGGAACAGTCTCCCCCTCTCTCTTTTTGGCAGGATAGCAGCGGTCAAAATGACTATTCTACCTAAGCTGCTGTATCTTTTTGAAACCCTGCCGGTGGCAGTGCCGCTGGGTGCTCTGAGGTCCCTGCAAGCATCAATATTACACTTCATCTGGGCGAAAAAGAGACACAGAGTTTCCAGGTCTGTTCTACTCTCTCACAAATCTAGGGGCGGCCTATCGGTGCCGGACATAACCAGATACTACTGGGCAACACATTTGAGGCGTATTCCTGCATGGTCCACCCTACTGGCATTCTCTAAGTGGATGGAGATAGAGAAACTGTGGCTGGCCCCTTTCCATCCTAACTCTTACCTTTGGCCTAAAGAGGCGCCTGCGCTGCCTGATCCCCAACTAGGCCCTATTTCATTCACGATTAAGTTATGGAGGGCCTGTCTGGCTAGATTCCCACTAGTGTCTAAGTGTTCCCCTATGCAATCTTTCTTACACACTCCCCTCATGCAACAAGCTGGGGCTGGGCAGGAAATTAAACCCTGGCATGAGAAGGGTTTATTTAGATTTGCAGATATTGTGGACTACGGCGATAGGAAGATTTTGCCCTTTGCCGCCCTACAGGATAAATTCCATCTCCCGCATACGGCCAATTTTCACTACATCCGAATTAGGCACTTTTTACAATCCCTGGACAGTGCTGAGACAGTCTCGGCACCCACCACGTTCGAACACATTTGCAAAACTGCTACCCAGACTTCTGGACTCATATCAGATATCTACATGATACTACTCTATCCCAGCCCAGACGAACCCATTGCACACCCGTATATGGCCAAGTGGGAGAGCATAGTGGGGGGGCCGATATCTCAGGACACTTGGCGACTGATCTGGCATAGGGCGGCTAAGACCTCCTTATGTGCCACACATAAGGAGAACCAGTACAAACTGTTGATGCAGTGGTACCATACCCCATCCTTGCTGCACAGATTATTTCCAGATACGCCAGATACTTGCTGGCGATGTGGCTCAGTTGGGGGTACTCTTCAACATATCTTCTGGACGTGCCCATTGTTGCAGCCTTTTTGGCAGGAAGTAAAGACTCTCCTTCGGGTGGATATCCCGCTCTCCCCATTATTCCACTTGCTGAACGTCTCTCCACACCCCATGGCCAAAGCAACCACAAAACTGAGCTTACACATTCTTACAACTGCGAGGTGCACAGTTTTGGAAGAGGCAAGCCCCCCCCCTCCCGAATGGACCTTCTCTCTAGGGTAAGAGAAACTCGCAGTATGGAATATCTGACTGCCTCCCTGAACAATCGGATCCCGCTGTTTGACAAAACCTGGGATCGTTGGGACCGCTACTGGATAGAAGAACGAGCAGGAGGAGGAGAGTGACAGGGCCATCCCTTTAGTGTCTACCCAAGTGTTAATTGTTGTCATAGTGAGTATGAATGACTGTCTTTGTTTGTATCCCTTTTCCCAACCCCTTTGGATGGGTTAGGCATTGAGTTGATGCCATCTTTGGTATTTGTTTTACTATTATAAACATATTGTACTGCTGGATTTTGCATTTTGATTCGCAAACAGAAGATTTACACTGCTGATATTCTATGGGGAAACAGATTCCTTTTTTGTCTTTTAGTTGTTTTACTATTGGAAAACTTTTATGTGATACATGTACATGATAACTTGTTTGTTATATATTTCTGAAAAATAATAATAAAAATACAATTATATAAAAAAAAAAAAAAATTGATGGACGTGTGTCTTTTTGCAACCGTATAAACTATGATACTATAATGGTATATGTCATTTTAGTCTGTACTGCAATCTCTGCAAAGCTCTGCACAATCCGTTTGGTTTGGTTTCTTACTCCTAGTTACAAAGATATCAGCTAATAGCAAAACTTTAAATTACCTTATATACTCGAGTATAAGCCTAGTTTTTCAGCACAAAATTTGTGCTCAAAAACCCTAACTCGGCTTATACTCGAGTCAACTAAAAACATAAAGACAAAACTCACCTTTCTGACGTCACCCATAGGTCCTCTTCTGTTTGAGACAGTCTGAGACAGAAGAGGACCTATGGGGGACGTCGGAAAGATGAGTACAGTGTTATTTTTTTTCCTTCTACAGGGGCTGGGTAGGCTGTATGCTACAGGGGCAGGGCAGGCTGTATGCTACAGGGGCTGGGCAGGCTGTATGCTACAGATGTTGGGTAGGCTGTATGCTACAGGGGTCGGGAGGCTGTATGCTACAGGGGCTGGGCAGGCTGTATGCTTACAGGGGCGGCAGGGCTGTATGCTACAGGGGCTGGCAGGCAGGTGTATGCTACAGGGGTGGGCAGGTGTATGCTACAGGGGCGGGCAGGCTGTATGCTACAGGGGGGCAAGCTGTAGCTACAGGGGCTGGGCAGGCTGTATGTACAGGGGCAGGGGCAGGGCTGTATGCTACAGGGGTGGGTAGGCTGTATGCTAGGGGATGGGCAGGTGTGGCTACAGGGGTGGGCAGGCGGTATGCTACAGGGGTGGGCAGGCTGTATGCTACAGGGGCTGGCATGCTGGATGCTACAGTGGCTGGGAGGCTGTATGCTCGCAGGGGCTGGGCAGGCTGTATGTACAGGGGCGGGCAGGCTGTATGCTACAGGGGCTGGGCAGGCTGTATGCTACAGGGGCTGGGCAGGCTGTATGCTACAGGGGCTGGGCAGGCTGTATGCTACAGGGGTTGGGTAGGCTGTATGCTACAGGGGCTGGGTAGGCTGTTTGCTACAGGGGTTGGGCAGGCTGTATGCTACAGGGGCTGGCAGACTATATACTGGGAGGCTGTAACCAATGCATTTCCCACCCTCGGCTTATACTTGAGTCAATAGGTTTTCCCAGTTTTTTGTGTTGAAATTAGGGGTCTCGGCTTATACTCGGGTTGGCTTATACTCGAGTATATACAGTAATTTAATAAAATGGATTTCTGCAAATAGAAAATGAAATACATAATTTATTTCCGCTCCTAAGCTCCCCCTAGTGGTAGCGGCAGGTAGCCAGAATTTTATAATTTACCTTGGGTCCCTATTAAGATATAGAATGAAGTTGTGACACTATAAAAAAATTTACTTGAAAAGTAAGACTTCCAGTGATGTTTTCGGAAAATACTAAAACTGTATGAAGAGCCAAAATCTTAAATTTTTTTTTGTTTTTTTTTTCCACAACAAACATAAATTGTGGATGTGCGAGGTAAACCGAGTGCAACTCCAGCAGATTCTGTGAATCATTCCCGTCCCGCCCCTTTTGTTTAGGAAAAAAAACGAACAGATTTTTCGAGTGCACTCCTCTATCACAGAATCAGCTGGACCGCTGACAGTGTTTTTTTTCAGAATCTGAAAGGGAAAACAAAACTTGGCACGACGGCCGCCTGTATAAATTAATGTCAGGTTTAATAAACAACAAATCGTGGTCTACGCTATGAAGCGGATACATATACGGGAATATCCTGTCCTGTGGCCAAAAAAATTTTTTTTTGTCGCTGTGTTTACAGTTGCCTGAAAATGAATGAAAGAAGGACATTTTTGGGGCATAGCATCAGATTATTTTTAGCTGAAAGAAAACTGTAAACTGAAGACTTGGAGGAGAGAAAAGCATGATGGGAAAAACAAAAAAATAAACTATAGTTTAAAAAAAAAAAGAAAAATGGACAGTTTTTTGTCTGTGACTCCCATGCAAACCTTTATGTTACATGCCACAAGTAATCCCTGTCTTGTCTTTTCTCCATGCCTGCTTGTTTTATAGTGATGGAAGGAAAAAAAAATAAGGAAGGCGGGGTCAGACTACAAAGAGTTTGTTTGTAGTCTGTAACCATGGATACACATAAATCAATATAGGAACCATGTGCAGAAAATACTCAATACACAGTAAAAATTTGCTCTAATACTACTCATAGGGGCACATTTACTTACCCAATCCTGTCACGATCCCACGGCGCGCTGTCTGACAAGGATTCGGGTCCGTCGAGATTCACTAAAGTCGTGCGCCGGATATCCAGTAGGTGTCGCTGCTGCGCCGAGGTCCGCCGGAGTTCACCTGCTTCTTCCCGGTGCATGTAGGTGCTTGATCTTGTGACACATTTCGTTTTTTAAATTCCGCGTTTTTTCAGAATCCGTCGGGTTGTCCGAAGGCTACGCCCCCGGATTTCTGTCGCGTGAAAGCCAATCTGATCACGTGCGCCAAAATCCTGGTGGAATTCGGCGCAAAACGGAAAAATTTGGGAAACCCAACAAAAGTGCGGCCATGGAGCCCTTAGTAAATGAGCCCCATAGTGTACATGGATATTAAAGTGAATAAAGTGATGAAAGTATTTAGTGTTCTTTGGGCTTCAGAGCTGAAATCTCACACCGACCCCTAATGGCATTGAACATAGATGAACATACGGTTTCATATCCCTATAATATTCATACAGACAAGGGCCCATGGCCGTCTTAATCGGCCTCTGGCTAGAGGACTACTTTTTGAAAAAAGGTTTAAAGGTTTTCATTATGGGTCAGTCCCTTTAAGCCAAGACATAACCAAAGTCTCACGCGCCCCAGTACAATAGTTTAGTCTGGGGCCACCATGTAATGGCCACCAGTACCTTTCAGCAGATTACATGACCCGTTGATTCATTACCAACATCTTAGAATATTTGACGTGTAAACAAAGTAAGGTTGAAGGATTTACAATGCTTAAATTGTCAAAGTGCTGACTTCTGGACCTCTATACTTGAAAAACTCTATTTCCAGCCCATTTTAAGATAGAAATCATGGATTAATGGAGTTGGGATATAGGGGGACCTTTCACTGATGTCCCAAAAATTAATTATGGTAACTTCCTTCACTTAGCAGTTATATCTCATACATTGGAAGGAATCCTCATGGCAAGTAGATATTAAAGTTTGGCCCATTAGAAAATATCTACCATATCGGACTTAAGTCCGATACTGAACCCACTTGCATTCATAGCTAACTCAGCTTTGTACCCCCAGCATTTACCCCAAGTTAATTCACACCTATCTTCCAAGGTGGAGAGCTCAATGTCAATATTCTGCTCCATGAATGTAAAGCTACACTAAAATTGTAGTATTTGAAAACCTTGTTCTTCCTTTCCGGGTGATTCCAGATCCTTCCACTCCGAAATTTGATAAGAAGGCATCACATAACATTAGCAGTCAATCTCTGTGATGTAAACACATTAATCTTACAGTGGAATTTCTCAGGCTCTTTTTATATAAAGATTTACTTTCTATTTTTTTTTTCTTCTCCGAAAGACATGGAAACTAAATTTGTAAACACGGCATTCCATTGTTAATCTGTCATCAAAAATAATTACGCCGAGTGAAAACTGAGCAGTGGGAAAATTCCACCGGACCCGTGATTAAATTTAACGACGCGCTCGCAAAGACCCGGAGTTCAGAAGTTATTCCGAAGTGAGGGAGTGACCTGTGCCGGAATCCACCAACCACCGGATCATCAATGAGACTTTGCCGTTGATTAGGGGAAAATAATTAGCCGGTGTAAGGTTTTTTCGGGAGCCGGGGGAACCAATGTTTTCTTACTTAGATGTGAGGAGGAATCTATACTGCAAATCTTGTAGTACATGTTTTGTGGTTAACCAAACATGCAATGAGTCAAAGTATTGGAAAGGGAACAGTAATTGAAGACAAATGTTATGACATAATCATTTATACACAGCAGAGAAGCTTCAGATTAAATGTACTCCGCGCCGCGGCTTAGCAAGTGTTATCTGCAACTTTTTGCCCCCCCCCCCCCCATTCCATTCCTTCTTCCTTCCATTTATGTATTTATTTTGATGCTAATTTGTGCCACATGTTTTCTTCTCCGTCTAAAAGCCAAATTAATATCCATCCAACCAAAGATACTTTAGGATACTCTCAAATATGAGGTTCGTAACTCAATACGCGTAAGGTGGCCACATGTTGGAATGAAGGTGAATGTTTCGAATGTTTAGTGCAACAGGATGGGGCTCATTTACTTACCCGGTCCTGTCGCGATCCAGCGGCGCGCTCTCCGACGAGGATTCAGGTCTTCCGGCGATTCACTAAGGTCGTGCGCCCGATGTCCACATGTAAGTGCGTGTGAAGCGACACTTTTTCTTTAAAATAGCACGATTTCCCCGAATCCGTCGGGTTTCCCGAATCCGTTGGGTTTACCGACGGTCACGCCCCCCGTTTTTCATCGCATGCAAGCCGGTGCCGATGCGACACAATCCGAACACGTGCGCCAAAAATCCGTGGCAATTCGGCGCAAGACGGTAAAATTTGGAAAACCCGGAGGAAAAACGGAATTCAGTAAATGTGCCCCGATGTGTTATTCAAAAAAATGGATGATTGGGTACATGCTAAGGTCGGGGAACCTGATTTTGACAGCTGGATCAAGGACAAGCTCAGGGGTGGGTACCTGATTTTCCTCTGCTGGATTGGAGACCCACTTTGTTTGGTACAAGATTTTCTTCTGATTTGGCTTTGGATATAATCAGGAGAGGCACAAATCTGATTTCCGATTCTGGACTGAGGGTATGTTGAGTTGTGGGTACCTGATATTCCTGGGTTAGGCTGAGAACATACTCAGGGGTGGGTATGTGATTTTCCTTTGGGCCAGAGACATGCCCAGGGGTGGATCCATGATTTTCCTCTGCTACATTGTGAACATACTGAAAAACGAGAACTAGGGATGATTTCCTTTTGCGGCACTGGGGATGTAGTGATTTTCCACTGCTCGGCCATGGACATACCCAGAGGTACCTGGGTTTTCTCTGCTGGACTGTGGAAATACCCATATGTGGGTACCTGATTTTCCTCTGCCAGATCAGAGAATACTTGGATGGCTTCCGAAGTTTCCTTTGTTGAACCAGGAACATGCTGTGTTATGGGGTATCTGATTTTCCTCTGCTGGGCTATGGACATGCTTAGGGTTGGGTAGATGACTTTGCTTTGATTGGTCAGGAATACATTATAGGACAAGTCCTGATTTTCCACTGCTGGGCAACTAAGCCAGAAACATACTTATAAGTGGATGCATGATATTCCTCTGAAGGACCAGGGACTTGATCAGGGCCAGGTACCTGCTCGAATGTGAATCCATGGTTTTCCTCTGCTGCATTACGGACATACTGAAAAACAGACAAATGATTGACCAGGACATTCTCAGATTCAGGTGGATGCCTGACTGTCCTCTGATGGCAATGGCTAAAGTCAGGGTGCTTTTGGGTCAGAGACATGCTTAGGAGTGGATCCATGATTCCCATCTGCTCCATTGCAGACATATTCAGTAACAGGCACCTGATTGGCCAGGGACATGCTCATATGGGGGACATACTTGGGGGCACGTACCTGATTGTCCTCTGCTTAGACCCAAGAATACTTGGATGGTTACCTGATTTTCCTCCAATGGGCCACAGACATGCTTAGGGGTGGTAGATGAATTTCTCTTGTTTGGCCAGGAATATACTATGGGACAAGCAACTAATTTTTCTCTGCAGGGAAACAGGAACAAGAAGAATACTAAGAAGTGGATGCACAATATTCCACTCAAGGACCAGGGACTTGATCAGGGCCAGGTACCTGATTTTCCTCTGTTGGAAAGAGACCTGTTCAATGGGGGATCCATGATTTTCTTCTGCTGCATTGAACATACGGCGGAACAGGCACCTGATTGGCCAGGGAAATGCTCAGAAATAGGTCCATGATTTCCTCTTGCTGCAATGGGGACATGCTTTGGGATTTTCCAATGTTGGGAAGAGATCGAATACTTGACTTTCCTCTGCTGGTCCAGGTACAAACACATAAGTGCTCTCCTGATTTTCCTCTGAGGGACCAGGGACTTACTTAGGGCCAAGTACTTATTTATTTATTTTTTTTGGAAAAGGAACATCCTCAGGCAGGGTACCCAAATTTCCTCGATCACGAACATACTCATGGATGGGTAACTGATTTCCCTCTAATTGGCCAGGATAAAACTAGCTACCTAATTTTCTCCGCTTGGCAGTGCAGGAAGAGGCTTCCACTGTAGGTTGTTATGGGTATGGCCATATTTGTAGATTGTAAGTGCTTCCCATCCTATAATTGGACATTTTATACTCACTGTTTTGGACAACATATTTTTTCACTTGTGACTGATATAGAATAATAACCGGCTTTATACTTTTAGCTTAGAAGTTTTATCTGGTGAATATGAGGAACCTTTTCTCGTAAAACCCTTCTAAGTGTTCCATAAATCTTCTCCTAAGTTTGTTGACCTTCTCCTCATTTTCTTAGTTTCATCGTGTTCTTTTCATGATGCCTGGAACCATATTTCACATAGAAGATGAGGTGCAACCCTGGATTTGATGAGAGGTAACATCACATTATTTTCTCTTGCTTCAAAAACTAACTATCAATAACAAAAATATTTTACTGGCAGGAGGACGTAGTAGACTATCGCACAGCTCCCCGCCCAAAAAACACTTTTATTCTATTTTTTAAATAACTTTTAATTAAAAAACAATTAAAGGGGCACTTTATGAAAATTGGGGGTCAAACCATTAGTCCCTTAGTTATCCTGAGAATGAAGGAGCTATCGTTCCTTGCACAGTTGGTGGACATCATCCTCAAGATCAGAGGCGTCCTAGAGGCCCATAACAATCATGAAGTGGTGGCACACCCTCACAAAAAGAGGAAAATTACACTTACTGGTAATTGGATTTCCACCTTAGCCTCCACAGTGGCACACAAGGAGTGTTCCCTGCCCCCTAGGACAGGAAACAAATCTGAAGAACGCCCTTTAAATACCTTCAGTTTTTGTTTTCTGTCCTTCAGAGATGCTGATAAACGCTGCCGGTGTATCGCTGATTGGGAGGGCACGGCACACAAGGGTAAGCTGCCCTACCCTGCTATAAGTCCCCACATGCTCCGCTGCCCGGACACTTCCCCACGGTTGCACGTGAGCTGTGGGTCCAGGATCGAAGCACGGATCGGGCGGGGTGAAATAATCATTAAAAGCAAAAATCTTCCGGCTGACCTGGGACCTGTCTCTTCTGGAAACCATTTTTGGGCACCAAGAGCATCCCAAGTTAGAGACAGCAAGTATTATTGGAACCTCCAAAATTAAAGTGGAAAAACACATTATAGACTGATCCAACTTTGATGTTACGTCCGTAAAACTAGACAAAATGAGGCTCAATATTGTGTGTGGCCTCCACGAGCCTGTATGACCTTCCTACAAAGCCTTGGCGTGCTCCTGATGAGGTTCTCCTGTGGAATTTCCTCCCAGACTTGGACTAAAGCATTTGCCAACTCCTGGACAGTCTGTGGTGTAATGTGACGTTGGTTGATTGAGCGAGGCATGATGTCCCAGATGTGCTCAATTGGATTCAGGTCTGGGAATGAGTGGCCCAGTCCATAGCTTCATTGTCTTCATCTTAACTGCTGACACACTCCAGCCACATGAGGTCTAGCATTGTCCTGCATTAGGAGGAACCCAGGGCCACCAGGATGTAGTCTCACAAGGGGTCTGAAGATCTCATCTCAGTACCGAATGGCATTCTGGCTAACACTGGGGAGTACATGGAGGGCTTTGCGGTCCTCCAAAGAAATGCCACCCCACACCATTACTGATCACTGCCAAAATGGTCATGCTGAAGGATGTTGCAAACAGCAGATGGCTCTCTATGGCGTCTCCAGACTCTGTCTCGTCTATCACATGTGTTCAGTGTGAACCTGCTTTTATCTGTGAAGAGCACAGGGCGCCAGTGGTGAATTAGCCAATCCTGGGGTTCTCTGGCAAATGCCAAGTGTCCCGCACGGTGTTAGACTGTGAACACAACTCCCATCTGTGGATGTTGGACCCTCATACTATCCTCATGGAATTCGGGATTTGGTGTACCTGGGTATCAGGCCTTCAATACCACTGTCGCCTTCTGTGGAGCCCAGTCATGAACGTCATGTCATGGCTTTGGAGGGTCACCATGTTCAGAAGGACCTCAAAATCATACAAGAAGCTTTGTTAATAAAGTTATAAAAAGTTAAGCATTAATTCAAAACACTTTATTTGATTAGAGGTCATTGACACTTCATGAAGATATATAACGGATTAAAAGAGTTGTCCAAGAAATATAAAAAAGATGCTTAAAAAAACAAACATGTACTTACCCCCTCAGTCACTCCCGGTGTTCTGTGTTGCGGTCTCTTTGTGCCCTCCCCCTTTTTGTATACAGGGGTATGGAAGGCGCACTCAGTCAGCTTTCAGACGGCCAGGCATGCCCACCCATCACCATATCCCAGCGCCTGATAAAACGCAGCTTTCGTGCCCCTGTAAACAAGCCACGGCACAGCATGGAGAGGCCGCGGCATGGGACACCGGAGGGGGGGGGGGAACGTGGAGGTAACTACATGTTTATTTTGTTAAGCAGCCTCACCCCATCACAATTTTTTTTATATCTCTCGGACAACCCGTTAAAGGTCTTAAAAAGCATAAATGTAAGAATAATCAAGTAAGTGATCCAAATAGACTAGAGGTCTCACATATATTTTTGTCCAATTACGTCTACAAGTTTCAAGGTCAGAGCAATCAGATTACGCGTGAAATATCCAAAGAAGCTCCAGACACTTACATCTCACTTGGCTCTAGGTTCCAGGTTAACCTATAGTGAACCTTTCCAGAATATTTTGGATTCGCTCATAATGTTTTTGGGAATGGATCCCATTAATAGCAGGAGTCTTCAGATAAAGCTCATACCGAGCACAAGAAGAACTTAGGCAGGTGGACATGAAGTCTCAGTTCTTCTTCCAAAAATAAATACACTTATCTTCTTATTTTTGATCCAGTGTTGAGGAGGTGCAACCAACCTGATCCTTCTCTGGCAGTTCGGCTACTCCTCTCAGCCAGAAGACATCTCGATTAGGGAATCTTAAAGGGACCTCATGAAATCTCATGTTGAAGCATATGTTTGGACTTTATAAACTGTATCTTAAGCAACTTGCCCAAAAATGTTGTGAATACAGCCTTAATGTAGACATTTACTTTAGATAGCCAACAGATTTTGGTCTGCAGACCGCCATAGTTGGTCAAGGTTGCATGTGCTTTCACGTCTGGTGGTGACCACATAACTTCGTACAAATGGAAATCCAACATGGCTAACCTGACTTAGGAAACATCTTCAAGGCCTAAAGGTGACCACACACATCAGATAACTGACCGTTGCCACCAAAATTATCATAATCAATATTTTTGAGCCAGTCCTCTTGTAAGAAGCTAGGCATTGGTGAGGTTGATCAGAATAAATAACAGATTCATTGATACAAACTTTTTTTGGCATCAACTTCAACCACTGGTGAGTTCCCAACACCAATGGGACATTTCCGTAAAAATGGATTCCTCATTAAAGGGGCTGTTTCAGGCTTGAGTGTTCTCACTAAGTGAACAAAGCTCAACCATTCATGCTCAACCTGCCACTCCATTCAATATGAGAGTTTTGTAAATTGCCGAACACAGCACTTGGAATCGCCAACAATATCCTAGACAGTGAATGTTTGTGCCGACGATTGCCGAGAACGGTGCTCAACAATTTCCAACACTCAGTATTTAATGGAGTGGCAGGAAGAATACTTAACTTTCCGCTTCCTTCAATTAGTAAGAATGAGACCCCAGTTCTTGAGATCACTGGGGGTCAGTTCTCATGATTGGCGTTGGTCCGACTGCTGGCATTATTATCCTCTTTCCATCTGGACCCCTATAAAGTCACATTGGTGGTAACCTATATGGGTGGTGTACAATTTTAGACAAAAAACCCTGCTTAAAGGGGTTTTCTAATCAAACATTTATCTCCTTTTCACAGCATTGATCCCTCGAGTCTGACCTCTGGAACCCCAAACATGAGAAGAATAGAGAAGTTGCCCAACTTCTGAGACATCTTTGATTGCGTTCCATGCTTATCCTGCACTACATTAATTTCTACAGAGCCTCGGGGGGTCTTACAGTAAGGCCAATCCCAAAAATCATAGTCACTATTGAGAAGTTCAGAGGCTTCACGGTTCTTCCCGGTGCCGATTGGTTGGACCCCCCCAGCAAACAATGAGTTATCCCGGATCTTGTGGGTAAGGGATAAATATATGTAGAAAATCCCGTCAAGTAGAACTCTTTTTTTAGTGTTTCACAAGCCCCGAAAGGGACAACTGGCGAGGGTTAATTTATCAAAAACCACATAGGGGCAGATTTACTTACCCAGTCCCGCCGCGATCCCGCAGTGCGTTGTCCGACGAGGTTTCAGGTCCGGCGCGATTCACTAAGATAGTGGGGCACATTTACTTACCCGGTCCAGTCGCGATCCAGCGGCGGGTTCTCCGACGCTGATTCGGGTTCTGCCGGGATTCACTAAAGTCCGTGCGCCGATATTCACCAGGTGTCGCTGCTGCGCCGAGGTCCGCTGGAGTTCACCTGCATTTTTCTGGTGTATGTGAGTGCTTTATCTTGCGACACAAATGGCTTTTTAAATTCTGCGGTTTTTCCGAATCCTTCGGGTTGTCCGGTGGCCACGCCCCCCGATTTCTGTTGCGCGAAAGTCGGAGCGATTGCACCAAAAATCGATCGCGTGCGCCACAATCCCGTGAAATACAGCGCAAAGAGGAAATATTCGGGAAAAACCCGACGGATTCGCGGCTGAGGACCCTTAGTAAATGTGCCCCAGTGTGTCCGAGTTCCTTCCTGTGTCGCTGCTGCGCCAAGGTCTGCCGGTGTTCACCTGCTTCTTCCTGGTGCTTGATCTTGCCACACAAAACCTTTTAAAAATTTCGTGGTTTGTCTGCATCCGTCGGGTTGCCCGACGGCCACGCCCTACGATTTCTGTCGCGTACAAGCCAACGCCGATGTGCCGAAATCCAATCCCATGGGGCAATTCAGCGTAAAACTGAAATATTCGGGAAAACCGACGAAAGTGCAGCATTCGGACCCTTAGCAAATGAGCCCCATAGAGGCAACCAACCACCAAAATGGCCAATATTCAATCCAATATAACGAGGCATCAAATAATTTCACACATCCATTTTTTCTTACTTCCAGGATTCAATTTATTTCCAAGTGAAGAGATACATTTGCCATTACTCACTTTTTGGCCGGGCTCGGATGACCATGTATGGCCGCCAGTGCCTGCTTAACATCTTGTATTGCAATGATCTACAACCTAATTAACACTGCATGGAACAACATTCACGGCAGGGATGAGCGATAAGGAGGCTTCTCCCTGACAAATCCTATCTGGGATTGGTAATGAACAGCCCGCGGACGGTCAGGATCTTATCCTTTTATGAGGGGCGAAGAGCAGAGTCGTGAGTAATGCTCATAACTTACAGTAGTCTGGCATGAGGAGCCCCACGATAAGCAGAGGAGCGGAGAACTTCAATGACTTCACTTCTTCTAAGTGACTCACTGAGCGTTTTAGCTGTCGTTCCGTCAGTTTACAAGAACATCTGTATTAATGATTTTTTACCTTGTATCGCTAATGGAAATGTTTGGTATTTCTTGTCCAAAAAAACACTCGTTTTTTTTTTTATTCATCCAACTGAGATTATACGAGATTAAAAGGGACGTCTCGCAGCCTGAATGTTAATATATAGCAGCCATACCGGAGATCCATCCATAAGTTGCAGTGTATGGGAGTTAAAGGGGTTGTCCATTTTTCCAGCATTGTTTGAAAATCAAAAGGTTATATAGAATTAGTCGCTGTCGTGTTATAGGACAGCTCCATTATAGCTTCATGTGGGTAAAAAAACGGTCTCTAGTCAAGTGATGTCACACAGGTGCATGGCACATTACAACACACAGCTCTGATTGCTCTATGATACTAACGAGCGATGCACCTGTGTGACATCACATGACCAGGGATATAACGAGCCGTGCACCTGTGTGACATCACATGACCAGGGATATAACGAGTCGCGCACCTGTGTGACATCACATGACCAGGTATACCTCACATGACCAAAGACCAGGCATCCTGTGTGGCATCAATTGACAAGGGATATAATACGAGCTGTGTCACTGTGGTGACATCACATGACCAGGAAATAACGACTGTGCACCTGTGTGACATCACATGACCAGGGATATAACAGCTTTGCAACCTGTGTGACATCACATGACCAGGGATATAAGGAGCCGTGCACCTGTGTGACTCACAGACCAGGGATATATGATCCGTGCACCTGTGTAAATCACTTGACCAGGGATATAACAAGCCATGCACCTGTGGACATCACATGACCAGGGATATAAGACGACTGTGCACCTGTTGACATCACATGACCAGGATAATGCAGTCGTGCACCTGTGTGACATCACATTACCAGGGATATAATACGAGCTGTGCACCTGTGTGACATCACATGACCAATGGTATAGCGAGCCGTGCAACCTGTGTGACATCACATGACAGGGATAATAACGATGTCGCCGCCTGTGTGACATCACATGACCAGGGATATAATAGCCATGCACCTGTGTGGCATCACATTGACCGGGATATAATACGAGCGTGCACCTGTGTGACATCACATGACCAGGAATATACGAGTCCGTGCACCTGTGGTGACATCACATACCAGGAATACGAGCTTGCACCTTGTGACATCACATGACCAGGGATAATAACGAGCTTGGCACCTGTGTGACTCACATGACCAGGATAACTGAGCTGTGCACCTGTTGTGACATCACATGACCAGGGATATAATGAGCCGTGCACCTGTGTGAAATCACATGACCAGGGATATAATACGAGCTGTGCACCTGTGTGACATCACATGACCAGGGAAATAATGAGTCGTGCACCTGTGTGACATCACATGACCAGGGATATAATACGAGCTGTGCACCTGTGTGACATCACATGACCAGGGATATAGCGAGCCGTGCACCTGTGTGACATCACATTACCAGGGAAATAACGAGTCGTGCACCTGTGTGACATCACATGACCAGGGAAATAACGAGTCGTGCACCTGTGTGATATCACATTACCAGGGGCAGATTTCCATCCAGAGGTCCACTGTGTGTGCATTAGGAGTGTTACTGTTTCTGGTCATTATGCGGACTGGAGTCTTCATTTTCCCAACAGCTCTGATCTCGGCAATCTATGTCTATGAATTTGAAGTGCACTTTAAGCTAGTTGGTGGAGAAATGGACAATGCGACTTATTGCTCCCCCTTCTCTCACTATAGACCTCAATGGAATCTTCTTTGTAAACTGACCCTCCTATTGAGCTTCTGTCTAGTTGCTAGCAAGATGGAATCCAGCAGATTAGAAACAGAATAGAAGATATATTCTAAACTTTACCCCAGTCATTTGTACTTCTAAACAAAGTTTGTATGCTCCTAAAATAAACCATGCAAAGGATCCTGCTTACGGCTGGAGAGAATTGGAGTCGCCATTCTGAATTAAATGGAACCTATTGACCTGAACTTCCCCTTCCTTTTACTTCCATACCCCTTCCTTTCCCTGTCCCTCTCTCCTGTGGGTCCCAGACCCAATATTTGCATTGATAATCCTATGTTGTTCTCTTATAAAATTGGAAAAACTCAAAAAAAATTTAAAAAAATTAAAAAAAATATGAAAAACAAGCCATTCCCTGGAACATATCAGAATCCACCCATGTACATGGCATTGGCGAGGAAAAGCTTTGTGTAAGTAGAATACAGGATTGGCGGCCATACACATCCCAGACACAGCCGTGTACATCAGACATTACAGTGCACTCCTACGTCTAACACCGGCGATCCGGCTCCAGGACTACTGCCGGCATCCAACAATTCCTGGAGTCTTTACTTGGACTATAACAGAACATGATGTACTGCGCTGTTATAACACCTTATAATATACATTACCATTTTATCTGCTGTGTTACCAGAGCCGGAATCCTAGAAGCTGTGAAAGGCTTTAAGTGTAATACAGGCCGGGTTCAGGAACGGGGCATCCAGCCTATTATTATGAGTAGATTCCCACTCCTGAACTCTGCCCTTCATAGAGATACAAGTTTACATAGAGTAATTCTTATACGGATACAATTTTAAATGGAATTATTACTATATTCGGGAAACAGCTCCCCCCACAGGTGACTGTTGGCAGTACAATTCCGTTGTAGGCGCTTTAAAGGGAACCTATCATAAGGATATGGCATTTTCACCTGATGACAGGTTGCAATAGCTTCCAGCAAGCTATAACAGTATATCAAAGTTTACCCGGCTCCCTACCAGCAGCCTTGAGCGAGTCCCGGAGTCCTCAAGTCATCCTTACTCATACCCCCGACCTCCCTCATGTGGAGTAACCACTGCAAGAAAATCTCATCGCCACTCTCAAAGCATATGTGTTGCTTCATTCTGCCGGGTTGCAAGATAGTGAGGCACGGCGGTGTGAATACTCGGTAGTGATTTACTTGCTAGCAACCGGACGAATTTTGTGACGCATGCGCAGTGAGAGCGAAGATGGGGTGATCTGTCTTCACTGTTTCCTGCGCATGACAATTAGAAGAAGCATATTTGCTTGCAGTGGTCATCTCACATAGGCATGGGGGAGGAGGATAGAGGGGGATGAGTGAGGGTGAGGGAGTTGGACTCGAGGACTGTAGAAACTGACGCCCCCGTGACTTGCTTGGGGCTTCTGGCAGGGAGCCAGGTAATCTTACTGGAATCTTTATTACAATGACAATTGGAACCTGTCATCAGGTGATAATATCTAATCTCCAGATGGGCATGAGAAGAGTATCTACAAATGAAATGGAAGAGAGGTGCAATGACAAAAGGAAAGCCAATGTCCAATTGAGAGAGGTGAGCGATGGTGTTGGCGCCCTCCAAATTACATACTGGATGCCTATAGGTTGTTATTACCAGAATACCTCAGGTGACAACTGAGGTATTTATGATATATCCACAGGATGAGTAATAAATACGGGATTGATGCGGGTCCCACTTCGACAATTCCCATTGAAGTTTATTCTTCGACTTTTTTGACCTCTCCAATTCGACTGAATGCGTAGCCATCGCTATGGCTGTCCAAGGGTTACTGGAAGGGCTACTGAGATGAAACTCGCATCTATGGATATGTCATAAATACCTGATATACAAATACCCCTTTAAATGTATACATTTTATGTGCTGGGCAATAAATGTCACCAGATGTTCCAAGAATATTTCATACCGGTAATTGAGAAATCTCAGATGGTCATTTGATGTCAACCACGCTAAAAGCTTTAGCCTTTTCTCACAACTGGGTTCATCTTGTACTGCAGGAGATAAGTTTGTTGAAGTTTTAAGAACGCAAAGAGTTCTGATATACAAGAAGATTAGGACTTGATGGAATACCACCAGATTAGCCCACAATATCAATAAATACAGGAATCTCAGGAGGTTCGGGATCTCAGACCTTTCCAAGAAGTGTGATTAATGAAAATATTAAGATTATAAAGTAGGACAAATTGAGTCAGGGTTCTGCTGACCTCATGACTGTGTAATAACAAACACAATCATATGTTACATAACAAATCCACTCAAGAACGCCAAGGCATGGAAGTGAAGGCAAAGAGAACACAGGCAAAAAATTGTTGAGGTTGGCGCACTCCAACGTTTCGAGAGTAACCTATACTGATGTAGCCGGAAACAAAAACTTGACATGTTTCTTTTTTGCTTATGATTTCCAGGATTAAGTGTCGCAAGATCACCAGGACCAAGAAGAGTAACTCAAATGGTTTTGTTGAGGTTGGTTTTATGCCTCTGATCTTTTAAAAAAAACACATTCCCAGAGGAACGGAAGGAAGGATTCATGTTTACTTAAAATTTCTTGATGCCTGTAACCAATGGTTCCGAATCTAGGGGACTTGTGCCCAAGGTGGTACATCCTTTGCCCCTAGGTGGTGCATGCTACCTTGCCCAGTTCATAATGCCCTCAGCATGGCCAATATATGTACCACCACCACTATGGTGCCTTATGATAGTCTATGATACCTCCTGTCTCCTTGACATGAGTGAAGTAAGCCAACAAGTGTCAGTTTAAGGCCGTGTACATTTCCACAGAGACTTCACCTCTTCTGCGACAGGCTTGAAACATTGGGTACCCAAGCAGTGGAGGAGTGATGGCAGCAGTACATTGAGGTGCCTTGACTGAATGTCAGCAATCTCCCATCTTTAGTTTTCTACAAATGCTACATAGTGCCTGTAGTGCACCAAGCAACCAGCACTCATTTCCTTTATAACCTAACTCTCTTTTTGCCATTACTCAAAAGCCTTCGAAATAATACCAAGGATTTCCCACCGCCGGCCCATGTTCACTTCAGTTAATAATATAGTTTTTCACTCCAAATATTTCTGAATTGGGAAAGCATTTTATCCTTAGATGATGACATGCTAAGAGTTGGGACAGGAAATAAGAGTTCTCCTTAAGGAGACTTTGCTAATTAAGGCCGTCTTGTAGGTGTGTGAAGACTTATAGCCATTGATGCTCCACTTGGGGATTTTGGGAAACATGCAAATAGATTTTCCAGGATGGGATAAGGAAAACAATGCCTTTAAAGGCAGCAACCTTAACATCGAGCATGACATTCAAGAAATCTAATAACATGATGTGGGGTAAAAGCCAAACCAGTAGATCTATTCTAGAAGGAACAGATTCCCAACTATAGAAAGCTCTGTACAATTTTTCATCATGGTTGCTTCTCTTCAGTACAACTGGTTTGGCTGAGCGAGAGGCTATTGGCTAGGGTCGGGAAGTAAGAGTTGTCCTTACAGAGACTTTACCAATTAAGGCTGGTGTCTCAAGAGATGCAACCGTATCGAAACACTGTTGTCTACAGTTGTTCCTTCTGGAATAGATATTCTGGTTTGGCTTTAATCCCACATCATGTCATTAGGCTTCTTGAAAGTCATGCTTGATATTAAAGGGGGCTATCTTTAAAGCTAGCAAAAAGAACCAATGTTTTCCTTATCCCACGCTAAGAGTTGAAGGCACATGGTGGGGAACCTACAATTTAGAACTGAGTCATGCTTTTCTTCTAAAAAACGCTTTGAGATGACAACCTCCCCCCCCCTTCCCATATACAGATCTGTCCACATTTAACTAAGGCTATATTCACACGAACGTATGGGGGCCGTATATTTACGACCGACGTATATACGAACAATATACGCCCACCATACTTTGCAATGGACTCACGGCGCCCAACGGGAGCGGTACGGTTCCGCACACGTAGAAAGATAGGACACCTTTCAACAGAATACGGCGCCGTGTGCTGTGTATTCTTATGGAGAGGGGCGGGGGTGAGCAGCGCTCACCTCCTCCTCCTCTTCCCTCGTGCCGCCGTGTGCCCACCGTGCTACGGTATGGCGGGCAACGGCCATCTGAATGTAGCCTTAGCCTGATTCTTCAATAGAATACCCCGACATGCTAACAAATCTCTAGACAGGCTGCAAATCACAAATCAAAAAGAAGGTGCCCAAATATTGATACATTTAAGGATATCAATTTGAGGTACATGGTTACTGTCTAGAGAAGCTGGTCATCACATGACCCACATAAATTGGTAAATCTAGCCAAGAGGAAATAGAAGGGAGGACAACGCTATAGGATAGACTTTTCAGCGTAAGGTGATCAATGCACTAATATCCTGTGCATATTGGCCTCTTCTTTTTGAGAAGACCACCCACGTGTGGGTGGCCATCTTCTTTCCGAGTCTCAAAATCATATGAAAGAAAGTAGATGGCACAAGGTAAGGAAGAAAAATTACTCAATAAATTTAGTCCTGATGTCACTTTAAAAAAAAAAAAAGTCACTAGTACTTGAAAGTATTTGGTCCTGGTACAAGACTAATTCCATGACCACGTATTTCCATTTTGAATGAGTCAAGCTAATGAGTCAGTGGCAAACGTGCCCTTCCATTGCCTCGAGCCGCTCTCCCCCTCACCCCACCTTCCTTTCCCAGAAGTTATCAGTGGAAATAGGACCTTGTTTTTTAAAAAAAAAACAAAAAAAAACATTCCGATTCTGCTCCATCTCCGACCGGGGCTAGAGGAAATTGTGTCATTGGCCCCTGAAGACCATCGATGTTCATGGCTGATGAACTGCAAGACGAAAGGCATTTATTTTATTCTACTGTTGGTCAAAAAAAAATAAATTTTTTTAAAAAAGACTTCTTTGGACATTGAAATCCAATAGATGGTAACTTTCTGCAGGAAGTTCAAACATCTGTTACATCAATGTTTATTTTTGTCCATGCTTGATGTTCAGCAAAAAAAACCCCGCTATTCATAATAACAGTGTGCTGTTGGACCGCGTTTCAATGGAAAAAAAGGGTCAGATTCACCAATGTTGTACCTTTTTAATGAAAGCATGACTTTTTAGTGTTGTAACTCAATTCTCCTGCGCTCCCAGCTCTGTTTTTCACATTAATGTATGCATTCATGTCCTACCGACAGACTTTCGAGGATGATGAAAAATTACCCTTGAGTGTATTTTTACGGTAAAGTATTTTCATTGTAAACTTGGAAGTGACTGGAGATCCAAATCTATCTATGTTAAAGGTAAAAATTCTTCATACATAAGAACACTTTTGATTATGATCAACGGGAAGGGTCGGACTGGTCTACCAGGAGGTCCACCAGGGGGCTCAGGGCTCTGAAATAATCATGGCCACCAGGACAAAGGGCAACCAGATCCGGTGGTGACTGTGGAAGCAAGCAGTTGCATCAATGATCCATTTCTTATAAAATACAGGAAACCTTCTGGATCATATTGATGAATAAGATATCACTGCAATTAAAGGTAGACTTGGACAAGTTCTGTATAGACAAAGGGTGGACCTCAGTAACGTCTCTGGTGAACTCAAGGAACTCAGTGGACATTCCTTCTGTGAGCCACAATGGAGAACGACCTAAAACAGTTTTTCATGCTTCTGCGTCTAGAGTCATCCATTTAAGACAAGGTTGGCTACTGTTTGTAGAGTCATTTACACTTTTGCTTCGCAATATCAACCTTTTAGCTAAAGTATCAAAGCCAGACCCATTGGGGCATATTTATCAGGTGTAGAGGACCTGAAATAATCGCAAATGCTATCCAGAGGGGCGTGAAAGGGGGCATGGCAAGCAAAGCAAAGGGTCCATCCGGGAGTGGCCAGCTCGGGGCGTTACTGTCCCCGCGCTGGCACACTGGCTGCTGCCGGCAACTTTTCACATGGGAAAAGTCGCCGGCTGTGTCTATTTCTACACCACACCCTGCCCGATACATCAAGAAGCTTCTTCCTCTTGATGTATCGCGTTGCGAAAATGCAATGGCAGGGCATTTCATACGCTGGTGCTCGATGAATATCCCCTATTGATTCTATTAGTAAACAGGTTGTCTTCTCGAGACAAAGACATTACAACTCTTGCCCCATTCATTCATCTATGATCCTTCGCTGGTACAGTTAGATATAGACCATAGATCTAGTACAGGCGGTAACCGGGTTACCAAGTTCTTTAGGTTTGTACTTAAGTTTAATCTGTCCGCAAGTCAGAACAGGTATATTTTATAATTGTAACTCCAGACAAATTGTTTTTGTCCCTGTGACAACTGGATCTTCCAAATTTCAGCTGTGACAAGAACAAGGATTATCAATAAAACTTCATTACAGACACCTTACAGCTGATCATTGGGACTAAGGTAAAGCATCCAGAGAGCTTAACCGAGGGTCATAGTGGGTGGAGTGGTCCATCTGTGACAGGTCTTCTGTAGGTTTGGTCAGGGACAGCCAGTATTGTATCAATTATAGCAGTTTTAGATCATACAGTATTTTCCATTAACTCCAGACACACACCTAATGGTCACTCCTTGGAGACTTCCTTGTATGAACAATAATAGCAACTACGAACATTGGGGCACATTTACTTACACGTCCGGAGGAGTTCACCAAAAGTGCATTGTTCCGACGATAATGGACATCTGCCGCGATTCACAAAGATCGTGCGCCCGATATCCTGCATGTGTCGCTTCCCCGCTAAGGTCCCCGGAGTTCACCTTCTTCTTCCTGGTGCATGTAAGTGCTTGATCTTACAACACAATTTGAATGTTAACCCCGCGATCAGTCCGAATCAGTCGCATCGTCCAGGCCGGCCCGCCCCGATTTCTGTTGCATGGAAGCTGCGCATCTGTGCCACAATCCTATCGCGTGCGAAAAACAATCCCCTGTTAAATACCTGACACAGCCGCGCAATCCCCAAAAACGTTGGAAACTGCAACCGCGGACCCTTAGTAAATAAGCCCCAACGACTCTTCTTTTGGAGGCTTAGAATTGTAAATGATTTGCTGTTCATTGTAGTAGAAAAGTATGGTCATCCACATCGACACTTCTCCCAGCCAAAACCTACTATGTGCCGTTTCGTCATGAAAAGGTTGGGGTTTTTTTGGACAACGTAATTGCCAATGATATGTGGAGACAATGCCGTTGCATTTCTGATCTCATGCAACCATATTTTACAGATTCACCTAAAAAATTTGAGTTTTTTCAATTGAATTTTAAGAGATTTATACAATACAGAAAAGAAATGATCCCGGTGAACTACCGGTAACCGGAGTGCACTGATACATACATATGTACCTACAAAGCTCAAGTAGGAGGGGCGAGAAGGAGAGCAGGGAAGGGAAAGGGGGGAAGAAAAATGGAGAGGAAAAGGTGAGAAGGGGGTTAATACAGCATTAACCACAACATTAACAGATAACAATAACCATAATAGTAAGGTTGCATGGGAACGTATATAAGGTAATAAATTTGCAGCCAGATATAGGTCCCCCATAGTCGTCTATGGCACCCGGGCTCGGTACGGTGAGCGCACGTTGTGTGTGCCCACAAAAAAGAGTATGCCCTATCCTTGCCCATAAGCATGGCCGTGCGGCTATTTTCTATGGAGAGTGGAGGGGTGAGCAGCACTAATTTCTCTTTCTCTTCAGTGGCCCAAAGGGTGCCCATCCGGCCGTAGTCGGGTGGGCACACGTTTGTGTGAATGCAGCCTAACATGTTCCCTGTATGCGTACACCCATACAGCTGAGTAGACTAGATGATGACCGATTGTGTAATTCTCTAGAAGGTATAAGTGTAGCACAAAATCTCGAGAAATTACGTGAGAAAATCGAAAAAAGGATAATGTCTAATCTACTAGGTGGATTGGAGGCTTAGTATACATGCCATTTAGTGGATATGCCATTGTATGAGGGTACGGAGCCCGTTCTCATAGCAATGAGCTTTTCCATAACTGCATTAAACTCTACCCCCTGCACAATCTCCATCAGTGACGGGGGGGCTCTAGATTTCCATCTTTTGGTTATGTATACTCCAGTAACAATCAAGATGTGAAATATTAGCATTTTGTCCTCTTTGCTGAGGTCATCCAGATCGGGGAAACGAGAGCTACCTGGGGGCCCCTTGGGGGAGGGAACAGGAGAATTTTTTTCAGAAATAGGAAGATGGAGTGCCAAAATTGGACAATATTCCCGCAGTTCCACCATACATGGTGTCACTGTCTATGGCATATTCAACATGTGACCGATTACATTTTGGAGAGATGGAATGGGGTCAAGTACCACCTGTATAATCATTTTTTGGATATATCTAAATGGTTAATGCAGTGAGATGATCTGGAGTTCATAAGGAACACCTCCTTCCATTGCCGAGGTGAAAATTGTGTCTGAATTTCCTTTCCCCTTCTCGGGGATACCTCTGTAGTGGAGGTTGTTTCTCCTATTACAGTCTACTAGGAGCGCTTATTTTGCCTTAAGGGAGTCCACTTCTTCCACCAGGTCGTTGCGTGCTGTCGTAATTCCAGTCATCTTGTTTTCAACATGAGCTGCACTCTGGCCCGTTTGAAGCCAGTGGTGATGTTAGATCTTCCTGTTTCCGGAGCCTGTGAGAGCCTCGTATCAACCGGATTCCTCTAGGTTGGTGGATGATCCGTGAAAGTGCACGGATGGCAGTGTATTTAGACGTCTAAGCGGAGCAGCGGGTGTTTGCATCCTACTTGCTCAGCCGTTCACATCACACATGACCTACAAAGCCGTCCGCATGATGTCCCCTCTATACATCTCACAACCCATCAGGCAATACCGCCCCACACGTAATCTCCGATCCTCACAGGACCTTCAGCTTCACTCTATTACCATCCATTCTTCTCACAGCCGTCTCCAGGTCTTCTCCCGTGCTTCCACCATTCTCTGGAACGCTCTACCAAAATGTGCCCCCCACTTTCCAAACCTTCAAACATAACCTGAAAACCCACCTGTTCAGGATCGCCAAGAATGCACAATAACTGCACTGCTCCCTCACCTCATGTCTCTATCCCCCCACCATATAGATTGTGGCCCCCTCACGGGCAGGGTCCTCCTGCTACTTGTCTCCTGATCTCTGTAGTTTTGTATTTTTGTACTTGCGCCTGTTCTTGTCTTAATGTTATGTATGTGACCCCCTTCCTGATTGTACAGCTCCATAGAATTAGTGGTGCTCTATAACTAAATATTAATTCCAATTTTAATAGACTTGCTTCTCATCTCCTTCTTCCATTGCCTGCCATGGTATATGACCTTGCCCGACGCCGTATCAGCCATATACCCATCATAGCATTCTATCACGTAAAGCAGATCGTGGATGATACAGTATTTTCCATTAGTTAACTCCAGACACGCTCCTAATAAAAACAGAATTTCTATAGATCAGGATTAGAGTTTTACAAGAGAAAGTGCAATATGGACTGGATAGATTTCACATGCCAGAAAGTGGATTTACAAATTCTTCATTTTTATTTGGAATTCTTTGATGGAACCATCTGGGATTTACAGAATCTGGCATACATTATAGATGGTACATTTTGGTTTAGATTCTTCCAATATTTAGCTTTAAATTAATTGTGTCGTCATTTTTTAACTTGGGGTCAACCACTGGGTCATTCTTGAATATACTGGGATATATATACCCCTATCTTAACCCTAATTTAACTGCTCCTAAGTTAAGGGGCATTAGGAAACCTCATATTTTGGATCTGAAAATACAAAAACGTTGGTAGAACCAATTATTTTATCGTTATTGAAGGATTTCTATTGTATCTCAAGGGATTCTACAAAAATCGGTACAGATTTACTTTGCTCTAGGTTATTGGTTTGACTAATGTGTCTTATTATGGATCTTCAAGTTCTGAGCTCAATGTTTGATTGTAAACTATTCTTCTCTTAACATTATATTTTGTGCAGACGGGTCTGCACTTCCTTACTATCTTGCGTTGACACAATTGGACTACTGGAAAACTCACAAGAACGAGAAGTCCAAAAAGAGTGGTTTGTTTGAAGTGTCTGCTTGTGGAGCTTCAAGTTCTGAGCTCACTTAGTGCCTGTCAAACTACTCTCCATCTATCCTAAAATTGTATGTTGTAATATCAGGTCACCACTTCCTCCCTCTCTGACACTGTAAAGATCAACAGTTGTACAATCACAAGACAAGTTAATGGAACTCCAAAGATTAGTTTTTCTGATGTTTATGCTTGTGGCACTCCAAGTTCTGAGCTCTGTGGTTCTTCGAGAATCTGCTGGTCATCTTCCATCTCCTAAGGTATGTTGTGCGCTCGAGTATCCATCTGATACTATCTGAACAAGGATTCCAAAGTCTGTGTACGAAGAGAATAGCAGAGCAAATACAAGACCACCAACTGGATGGGAATAACAGAGCAAGATGGTCATCCATCTCTGTAAGTGCATGGAATGGAGTGGTGTTCATGCGTGTATGGTCAACTCAAAAAGAGGTCTCTGGTACCACCACTGATTGGTGGTAACCAATCCAATTCTTGTTGTAACCCAAGTAATTCTAGGCCCTCTAGATAGTACAACGCAGACTTGCATCTCAGCAGATAACAAAGGATATCTCAGTTGCTTCTGCCGGGGGTGAAAATGATCCATTCCATTATCCCCAATGGGTTAACCACTTTCTCAGAACAAAAAAATTCTTCGAGCTAACACCATAGCTGCCCCCCATTTTACGAGGCGGATGGGTCCAAGTCGGTTTAGAATTGCACAAAGAGGATGATCCAATCTATTTACTATTCCTTTCCATTCAATCATTTTCCATTTCCTCCGTACACTTTCCATGAATTATAGCGTACATGACAACACAACCTAAAAATCTGTAGAAAGTTTAAACTCCCCTTACACCGTGTTCCTTCCCTGATACAACGTGTGCTATTTATTCCTCTCTATCACATAATCAGTTTTCCTCATCATTAGGTTTGGACGAAACATCTGGATTTCTCTTAATTTAACAAAACTATTAAAAAGGACCCTTTTTGCTCCTTTTAATAACAGTTCAGTGATGTGGAGATATTTTTATTGGAAAACCCATTTGGGATAAAGTAATTGTGCTTTATCGGCAGAGTGTGTGCCAGCTCCGTGAGGGCTGCTCTGCTTTTACGATGGTCAGCAAGGTGATCGTTCAAGCTTAGCACTTCATCTAGTACCAAAAAAAAAAGACTTTTTTATTAGTAAAAAATAAAATAAAAATCTAGAAAAATTAAATATAGGCTGCTCCAGAAGCACTAACTTGTATTTAAAAGTTTTGTTTGACTAGCCCCCATCGTGAGCTACAGACCCACTCCTTGTTACGTATCCAAACTAGCCCGACCCAAAATCAGATTTCTAAATTATTTATAGTACTAAACATTCAAGTACTTTGGGTAAAAATAAGCACAAACAAGTACAAAAGACAAAAAAGTCAAAAGTGGAAGGAGAACCCTGCCCATGGGGGCTCACAATCTTAATGGGAACATAACTATCAGAACATTGGGGGGACTTATAGTGGGCTAGTGCTTGATGTAAACCCCGCCCTTCCTAGATGTTCCGGCCTCAGTGGTTGGGCAGTTCTAGAATTGCGCTATAACTTCTGCAAGCTCCGGGCTCAGGCTTAGCTCGAACACAGACGCCAGGTAGAAACGCTCCACTCTGAGGCCAAGGATGTCCCCTTCACGTCCACTTGAAATGGTGGTGATGTTAATGGGGAAAATAGTCGCAATTCCTGGCTGTGCATCAGGAATTGTGACTATTTCAAGGCCTGTAGCCAGGAAAACAGCATAAAAGTTTTAAAAAATCCCTCCTACTCTGTATGTAGAGTTTGAAGGGTGGGAATATTGTGACATGTACGGTGGATATATAGTAGACAGTTCTGGGAAGAATGGATAGTAGGAAAATAAAGCAGAAGATATTGGGGCACATTTACTAAGGGTCCGAATCGCGCATTTCCGCCGGGTTTTCCGAATTTTACCCTTTGCGCCGAATTGCCCAGGGATTTTGGTGCACGCGATCGGATTGTGGTGCATCGGCGCTGGCTTGCATGCAACGGAAATCGGGGGGCGTGGCCGTCGGAAAACCTGCAGTATTTTTAAAAAAATTGTGTCGCTTGACACGCACTTACAAGCACCAGGAAGAAGAAGGTGAACTCTGGCGGACCTCGGCGCAGCAGCGACACCTGGTGGACATCAGCCGCATGACCTTAGTGAATCGCCGGAAGACCCGAATCCTCGTCGGAGAACGTGCCACTGGATCGCGACAGGACCGGGTAAGTAAATGTGCCCCATTGTGAGGATCAGAAATTATGATATTGGGTGATAAGGTCAGAGAAATATGGAGAGGACAGGGTGTGGATGGCTTTTAAGGTCAAGCTTAATATTTTAAAGGGAAGTCGTTGTGCAATTGGTTGACAGTGGAGAATCTGGCAGAGTAGGAACAAGGAGCGAGATGGATTAGGGGGCAGCAAAGAATGGAATAGCAATTTAGTAGATTAGGGGTTGATGAAGGTTCAGATGCGAGAGATATTCTTGAATTGGAGGAGGCAGGTCATTCTGAGGGCTTGGATAAGGGGCATAAAGGATAGGGTAGTGTCAAAGGTTATTCCTATTAGTAAACATAGTCCCTTTAGCAAGGAGCTTGGAAATAGTCCAGGGAAAAGACAGGGGAGTATGACAAAGGGGTTATCTGTGTCTGGATAGTGGACAATCAAACTGTGGGAGATGCCTATGCTTGGTGGCATATCAAACATCCCTTACAACTGAGGGAACCTATTTAGGTCATGGTTTCTGAATGTATCCGTTCCCTCACTTGACTTTTTTCCATCACCACCTAACAGCCTGGTCATAATGGCCTGAAACTAAATCGAGCAGTTTAAAAAACACCTAGAAATACTCACCTCTGCTCCTCTTCATCTTGATCCCGACGGTGTTTTTTGGTAGTCTTGACATGTCGGGATCACCTAGAAAAAAACGTATTAGGAGGCCGGAGCGCGGGGAAACCTCCCTATAGCCACCTCCCTCTCTCAGTGCGGGGGCATCCAAGATTAGCAGCCCGGAGCGCCAGACATCTTGTCCCCACGCTTCGTGCTTCTAATTTTAAGTTTCTTTTATAGGTGATCCCGAGGTGTCAAGACTATGGTAGACAAGCGCCTGGGTCAAAATGAAGAGGAGCAAAGGTGAGTATTTCTAGATTTTTTAATGTTTTTCCGACTGTTTGATTTCCTTTAATGATGGATGATTAGTCAAAATGACCATCCTGGTTCTCTCAGTCCGATGACGTTCCCCCTCTCAAAGGGGCATGTCTAGCAATCATCAAGAAGTCCGCTACCCAAAAGTTGTCCGTGAACCATTACAGGGCAGATGGTAGGTACAGGACAACTACCCATGGCAATCCAAAATTTCTATCAAGATCTTTTATTTTCCTTTTTTTCTTAATGAATGCTTCTCAAACATTCCAGGGTTACTTTCTTTGGCAAATACTTGACTTTGGAAGTGTGTTAGAAAGCACTACCCACCCCCCATCTCCAAAACCCCTCACAAAGTCCACACAGTTCCCCATAGTTGGATTCGAATCCAGGAGCCCAGCATTACAAGGTAACCGTGCTAACCACTGAACCGGCCCGCTACTTCCATAGTCAAATATACAAACAACCTCCTACCCTGAGAACCTCTCAGTATTCTTCCGAAACCAAAATAGGATTAAAACATCATTTTCATAAGAAATCTGAGTTATAAACAAAATCAAGACATGTCGAATGGGGAAAAGCTTCCCATAAACCCAAGTCAGAACCAAAATATCATTATCTTTGATTACAAACATTTATTAGGTTTCTTCTTCTGGTTTACAGCGCGTTTGCCGTGACCTCGGGTAATTTCTTTAAGATCCAAGAGCGTAACTGTTCTAATTCTTGTAGACTGAGTTCATGAAAAAGATTTGGGAAACTGTGGAAAGATGAAGTCACGCCAAGACCTTTCAGTCGAGCGCAAGTCTTTTCTCCCCACTGGTGAAAGACTAACTCATCAGCCTGTCCGTGGCACTGAAATAATTCTGGTAGGCTCTGCCGAGCCGCTTCAAGTTCCTGAAGGACACAGAGGAAAAAGAGCAAGCAAAATAAAGAATGGAAAACAAAAAAAAAATATTATTTAAAGGGGCGTTCCAGCTGTATAATTTACCAATATAATTTTATGCATTCATTCGTTAAGGTTATCCAAGGAGTATGAAAACTTTGCGGCGCTCGGACTAACTTGTCTTCCTGGTTACTGCTTCTTGTACACGTCTTATTACAAGACTGATCTATGCACATTTAAGGAGTTGGAACAAAAATCCCATCGTAACCCCACCAATCACGAAAAACGTTATCCCGTTCCCTTATACGAAAGAGCGGCAGGTTGACCGTGTACACTTTGACTCTTCCAATTACCTATGGAACTGTAGGAGATGGTCGAGCGCTACTTACGCTCAACAAGACACTCCGTCCAATTGGGAACAAGACTCTACATTGGGAGCAGTCTTGTGACCGGCAGGAGTCCGGTGATCCTCGCCTACCAGACTACTAGCCTCATGCACACAACCGTACATATGCTAGTCGCAAAAATTGCAGCTCATGAGCCATAGAGGTTGGTCATTTGGTCATCACATTGGGATGACCAAACTATGTCACACTGGACCGTGAGCTCCAACACAAATTATACAGCAGGTCCTATTCCGGGCCGACCTATGAAGGTGGGAAGGGTGAGCAGTGCTCACTCCAACTGGATGAAACATGCTGCAAATTTCCCCCGTTTGCAGCCCGTTTCCTCACTCGTAAGTATGAGGCCAGACTTCGTACGGCTTAGACAACCCAACTTTGTAGTACCTGAGCATAAAAGTAAGCTCACAAATCCACTCCTCCCGCTACTGATACAATCCACTTCAGGACATAGAACTGTACCTTATAAACAACAGAGTTTTCATTGAGAAAGCTTGAGAGCGCGAACACTCCCGCAACGTCTCTATGGTACCGATAAGCCAAGTGCATTGCCATGGCGCCACCCATAGAAAATCCACCTGGAGGGAAAAAAATAATAGTCATAGGGCTAAAGTTTGCAGAACATTATTCACAGACAAAGGAGATTCCCAAGTTTCGAGCATCTCAGGACCCCAATAAGACTGAATGGAGCTCAAGGCACATGATTGTTCCATTCTTTACTGCATGACCACAGTGAGACTGAATGGAGCAGAACTCAGGACCACAATAGGACTGAAAGGAGGAGCAAAGCACATGATTGAATACTCAATTCTTTATTGCATGACCACTGTGAGACCAAATGGAGCAGCACTCAGGGCCACAATAGGACTGACTGGAGCAGCAAGGTACATGATTGATTTCTGCTCCATTCGGTCTCACTGTGGTCATGCAGTGAAGAATGGAGCACTGAGGACCACAATGAGACTGCATGGAGCTTAAGGCACATGGTTGTCTGCTCCTCCATTCAGTCTCACTTTGGTCACACAGTAAAGAATCAAGAAGTCAATCATGTGATTTGCTGCTCCATTCAGTCCATTGTGGTCCTGAGTGCTGCTCCATTCGGTCTCACTGTGGTCATGCAGTATACAATGGAACAGTCAAGCATGTGCTTTGAGCTCCATTCAGACTCATTTACTAAGGGCCCGATTCGCGGTTTCCCGACGCGTTACCGGAATATTTCCGATTTGTGCAGATTTCCCCTTAATTGCCCCGGGATTTTGGCGCCCGCGATCGGATTGTGGCGCATCGGCGCTGGCATGCACGCGACGGAAATCGGGGGGCGTGGCCGAAAGAAAACCCGATGGATTCGGAAAAACCGTCGCATTTAATAAAATAAATGTGTTGCGGAGCTTGCACTTACCTTCACTCAGCCCGGCACGGTGAACTCCAGTGGGTTCCGGGGAACTGCAGCGCAGCAGCGCCACCTGGTGGATGTCGGAGGAACTACCTTAATGAATCCCGGCCGCACCCGAATCCACCGCGGAGAACGCGCCGCTGGATCACGAATGGACCGGGTAAGTAAATCTGCCCCATTGTAGTCCGGAGTGCTCCATTCTTACACTTATTTTTATTACCTTAAACAAAACCCAAAGAATTTCTTAAAAATAACCCAAAATATCCCATTCCGAAACCCGCTTCTGGACCGGTTATAGGGCACAAAGAGTTGCATACACCATCACACTTTATGGCCGTTATTGCATAAGTAGGTTTTCAGAATAAAGCCATTGAAATCACATTATTTCTGACAAAACCCAAAAGTTAACATTTTTACACCCAGTTAGTCACAATCTGGCAGATCCGACGGGGTATGACTCAACGTACAATCTTCTATGATGTAGTCACCTCCAGCGTCGCATATGAAGTCATGATACTTTCATGTGGTGAACGCTACAAGAAGGAGGCTAAACGCATCCGCAGAACAGGAAGAAAAATTCTCAGCTCTGAAAATGTCATTTTCCATGGGAAAAAAAAAAAATATCAAAAAACTCTGTAGCTCAATAACCGCCACCCCCCCCCCCCCCTCTCCCGAATTCCCAAGGTATGGACTGTAGTAAATTCTTTGCAGACAGTGATTTCAATAAATATTTATAGTTTGTGGCAAAATTTTATGATTCGGCGGGATAGTATTTCAGGGGCGAGATGGACGTGATGCATAAAACACATGCTGCTGCTTCAAGGGCTTCTCTCTCTTTTGAGCTCGGGAAGAAGCTTCGCTTCCAAAAATTGTTGACTTAATGACCTGCCCGCTACGTGGAGTCGCTGTTCGGCGTTTCATAAAGTTTTCAAGAGAGTAAAAGGTAATTTCCTGTCAGAAGCCAAAAATCGCCCCCCCCCCCCCCCCATACCCCCACTCCCCGTATCTTTCCCGACCCATGACCCAAGACACGGGATGAGGCTGAATGTTCCATGAGTTCATTCCGATCGGATTGGATCAGGATATCGTCTATCAGCCGAATGTTTTCTGATCTGCTAAATATGTGTTTTGGGTTGTGGAAAGCGACTGGAGAAATATTGGGGGGATATCGGGTACGGGTGGGGGTGTAAGGGTCTATCTGCAAAGTGAATTCATGGATTAAGACTTAGATGTTGAAATACAGGTAGTCCCCAGGTTACGTACAAGATAGGGTACATAGGTTTGTTCTTAAGTTGAATTTGTATGTAAGTCGAAACTGCATATTTTATAATTTAAGTTCTATACAAATTTTTTTCTTTTGTCCCAGTGGCAATTGGAGTTTTAAAATTTTTGCTGTAATTGGACCAAAGATTATCAATAAAGCTTCATTACAGACACCCTACAGCTGATCAGTGCAGTCTGGGACTATAGTAACATCCAGAGAGGTCACCAGAGGTCACAGTGGGCAGAGGGGTCCGTCTGTAACTATGGGTTGTGTGTAAGTCGGGTGTCCTTGAGTAGGGGACTGCCTGTATTCCCTTTTTGTACTTTATACTTTTTCATTTGGGGACATTTATCCGTCTGAGTCTGAGGTAAAACTGTTCCAACCAATCAGAGCTCAGCTGTCATTTTCCCACAGCTGTTTATAACATGAAAGCTGAGCTCTGATTGGTTTCCATGGGCAATTAGAACAGTTTTACCTCAGACTCTTCTGATAAATTTCTATTTTTCTAAAAATTTTCTTCCGTTGTTGTCCTGGCTGGGTTAGAAATGGCGGCAGTCACAAGGCCATTAAAGGAAACCTACCTTCGAAATCAAATATGATAAACCAGGGACATTACTCATAGATCCAGGCACCGGGACTGTGGTATCTTCTTATATTTGTTATCCATGGCCTCCTTCCTTCTAAACACAACACTTAAAATTATGCTAATGAGCCAAAAGAAGAGCTCTGAGGGGCATTACCAGAGCCCCTCCATGCTGCAGCTTCACTGGCTGTTACACTGCCACCCTTGGCATTTCCCCCTCTGATGTAATCTCACACAGTGGGGAGGGGGAATTGCTCCTGCACAGTGTAACAGCCTGTGAAGCTACAGCAGAGAGGGACTCTGGTAATGTTTCCCCCTCCAGAGCATTTGTGGCTCATTAGCATACATTTTAAAGTTGATTTTTAGAAGAAAGTAGGCCATGGATAACAATTATTAACGATTAACACAGTCACAGATCTAAGATTAAGTGTAGATACATTGATAGGTTAGAAATGTAATAATCCCAAATTTGGAAATTATTTTGTCACAGCTCATTGGTGCGCTTGGTTAATCATGATAGATTTTGATGGTAATTTTCCTTTCAGGTCAATCAGTGGCCCCAGCGCTCATCAAGTGAAGGACACCGACTTTCAACTCTGACCTCCAAGACTCTCACGGATCCCTGCGATCTGGAGAAGGGGGGTTCAGTTCTGACTACTATGTGGATTAATAGGTTGAGCATGTGTCCTGCCGCTCTAATAAATACCATGGGAGTGTTGGAAGTTGATGAGCACAGCGCTGGGGGATCTCTGGATCTCTATGAGAGTCTGGAGATACCTGAGCACTTTGGCTTAGCAATTTCCAAAACTCTCTGAAAATTGAACCCAACCTGCCTCCCCATCCTCCGGATTGATGGGGGTTCTGTTATTGTGAATGGAGGGAATGCCAGCAGTTGGACCCTCACAAATCAGATTGTTAACATTCAGACTTAAACATCCCCTTTAAGTACTGCCAAGTACAATTGTATCCAATCCCCAGCTGTCTGCAGGACATTAAACAAAATGTTTTCACCAATTCAAGGTTCAGCTGCAATACCAGACACAGCCTCCACACAAGAGTGGCGCTGCAGATGCAAAGCTTCATAAAGTACTGAGCATAGCAGGAGCGGATCTTACCCAGTAATATTCTGTTTTTGGCGATCCCGGCTGCCGTCTCTTCTTTGATCAGGTCGGTTAACACTTGGCACATTGAATTGACGGAGTCGAGGTGTTCGGGGCTATCGATGGAGATCTTGTATCTATCGAACCAAACGTTGGAGATGCCGCCCATCATGGGTGTATAGGGTCTGGGGGTCATAACATACGGGACACAAGTCATTACCTGGTCATACCACCTTCTGTGTTAAAGGGGTTTTCTAATGATGTATTTATTATGCATAAGTAAGAAGTAAAGTAACAATACAAAGTGTACTTACCCCCCTCTACCTCCGCGTCACTACCTCGGGGGATTGCAATCACATAACCTTCAACTTTTAACAAACTACAATTAAATCAGTAGTTCAGCAAGTTTATTCTATGACATAATTTTTCATCTTTATTTATCACAGCTCGCCCCACTCTATCTGTGAATGGACAGCTGCTTCCAAGCCATAGACCTAGCTGCTGTGACTCGCTGCTTCCCCCTTCCCTCTCCATAGAGCTTCTATGCAATCTGACCACTTAGTGAGTTTCTTTTTCTCTTACCAGGAATATTTTGGAGGGAATTCAAGCTGCAAAGTGTAGACCTAGCTGCTGTGACTCGCTGCCTCCCCCTTCCCTCTCCACAGAGCTTCTATGCAATCTTACAACTAAGAGAGCTTCTGTCCCTCTTACCAGGAACAATTTTCGGGGGATTTCAAGCTGCTGTGACTCACCGCCTCCTCCACAGACACCTCAGTGAGCTTTTGTCCGTCTTACTGGCAAAATTGAGCAGCTGTCTCAAAGCCATAGACCTAGCTGCTGTGACTCACTGCTTCCCCCTTCCCTCTCCATAG